>VCRD01002886.1:3455-58042 GCA_006783055.1 Trinorchestia longiramus | reverse complement strand
TCCATAAGTGCATGTCTTGATAGAGCTGCCCTACTACGCTTATGACGATAAAGGTGCCCTATTAAGTTTATTCCTGTTTCCTATACCAGAAGTAATCTCACCTCCCACCGATGTGTTTGTCTTCTGCTTGTTGTCGCCCCGATGTCACTCGCTCCCCCAGCTTGTAGATCCCTGCTGTAGAATCGTCGTCGCTCTTAGCACTGTCGTTCACACTTATCGCCTTGCTATTCTGACCATCTTGGTTTCCTGACAGCTGCTTATATATCTTCCGTTGGTGTTTTCTAGAACCACGCCTCCTAACTTTTAGCCCCTCCTTTCGCAGTTGGTCTTGCTTGTGTCCGTTCGCAGTTTTAACCGTTAGTCTCTTCAATGTTTCCCACTTTTCGAGGCTCTCATAGGACATATTTCACCTGCTGGGCGTCCGTTGCTCAGGCTTGCTCACGTTGCTTGCTTTGTTTTTGTTCTGCTGCTCGATGGCCGTTGGCTTTTAATGCGTCCGTTGCTCAGGCTTGCTTACGTTGCTTGCTTTGTTTGTGTTCTGCTGCTCGATGGCCGTTGGCTTTTAATGCGTCCGTTGCTCTAACTGCTCGCACTCCCCGCATGCCTGTACACCTTCCCACATCCTTATAACACATTACACACATCCTTATACGTTAACACATCATACCACATCGCTATGATTCATCTCTACTATCATTACACATCACTGCTATCACCACAACTGCGAGACCTTCGGCGCAATGTATTCTGAGCCAATAAAGCGCTAGCAAACTTGATTACTTCTACTGTATGAGTGTATCTACTGGTTTTATTGACTTGAAAGATGTAGTGAATGATCCTCAGTGACATTAACCCAAATCGATCGTTCTTGGCGAGGGGAATAATATTTAAATGGTAAACCACTTAAAAGTGCTGAAGTTTTCACGGATTAAAAATTGATTGCTTTAGACCCTCGTTTAATTTTAAGATTTGTTGTGCACCGATGTGTTATACGATGCATAGACATGGGAGACTGAAGTGTTCGACTGGTTGCAGGAGCGGCTACAGCGTTGCGTGCTCGTGTGCCAGGACCGCGTCAAGGACAGGGTCACAGCCAACACATCAGAGTCCCAGGTCAGTTGCTCTCCATTGTCATCATCTTGTGCTTAGTTACCCCACTGCTCAGGATGAAAAATATCGCAAGTCGACCTGAGGTAATATAACAGTGAAAAATCCTGAGATGTAATCAGTGTCAGTTATCCAGAGATATGGTTTTTATTGGTTAGCCAAAGGTATGGTTAGTTATTCATGTAGAGGTAGGGTTAATGATAATTTATCAATTATCCCGCGGCATGGGTGAGGATTTCCAATAGCTATTAAAATTTATCAATGTTCTCGTTTCAAATGAGATGAAAAAAGTATTCTGAATGATTTAATTTTAACGCTAGAACCTAGTGTCGCTCGCAATAAAATCCAATTAGCGTGAATAAAAAGTTTCAGTATTATTTTTGTAATAATGCTGAAACTTGAACCTAAAAAGTATGTAATTTGCGTCTAAGTTCCATGACTTCAGAATGTAGGAATTAAAATGTGGTTTAACATATATTGAAATTTTTAAATTTATCACAGTTGATACTGTAGTGACATGAAATATTTGTGTACTTTTTTGGTGGCATGCAGGGGTGAATTATACAAATAACCAGTTTGACTACTGTGGCCTGCGTATGTTCCTACCCTTCCATAGCAATTTGTCTTGCATAACAGTCATGCGTCGTGCAGAAGAGTATCGAAACCTAGTTGTACACCACCACATTTGTGCCGTGACTACAAAGAGCTTTGATTTTTCCGGTGGACCCTGCTTCCTTTAGAGTGGGCTTCCTGGTATTTTAGCATCTCAAGAGCAGCATCAATTTACTCAATCCTCATTTCTAGCGCTCGGGAAATAGAGCCTACGTTATACCCTGCTTTTTACACCACGTTTGGTTTATTTGGCAATACTGCACTTTTATTTACAGTACATTTTGATTTTAAAATAATGCCATGGTATCCTGAATGTTCTAGAGAACGTTTTCGGAATATTTTTCCAATTTTTTATGGGTGATGTTCCAAAATAAACAAATGTTGTGGGTGAAATTAGATTGGTGATGTACATACATTGCCTACTTGATCAATATCACAGTCAACACTTGAATATGAATGCACTAGCACAGTCAGCCGTTGGTTGTAAGGCATGAATGAAGGAAATGTCTTTAAATAAAGTTTTGAATTTTTATGGCAGCAGTCTGAACGTACTATTGGATTTTGATTATTCGCTGCGAAAATTGAAATTGAACGAATATAAGTTAGAAACAATAAACTCTCCTGAAACATTTAAATTGGATGCCAAAACGGTAGTACTGCATGATACCTTCAAAAACACTCTAATTGTTAGCGGTGTAACATTGAACTTTATTGTAATAACCTCTCGGAGTTGGTGCGTCAGATGCTAGATTTCATTGCCTTTTGTGTGGTACAGATTAGCATTCAAGACACTCAATGTGAACCCTTTTGAGTACTCGGCAGACATCGTTGCCATTGTTCAGTTGTGTAGACTGCAGCATATTTTAGCATGTTAACCAGTATGCTAAAAAGCCAGTCATTCCTCGCTAACGCTCACGAATCCCATGACCAGACATTGGTACACATTTGTACCGCTACGTCCATCAGTGATATACCTATTAAGTGATCATGCAAACTACGTCAGTGATTTAACTTTTCTCCACGACTGCAAGCAGTGTTTCTTCCTAAACTGTGCTTTTCATTTACCCTCAAATTGAGTAGTCACCGAGTCAGGTCCTGTGACCTCGCCTGCTCAGTAAACACTAGCTGTGTTGCTGTGGAGTGGCGGCAATTTTAATTTCATTGCATTCTCTCAGTTTTCTAGTCAAAGATGTCTAATCGTCCGTAAAAATCAAATATCTGTTAAAGAATCGGTTCGTACCACGTATATCAATTTATTTGAATTAGCTGAGGAAACCTAATCATCGTGGAATCAAAGAGCGAATTTTTTTGATACCCTGTGTATCTAGAAAATATTTTTTTCGGGGTCGTGATTAAACGGGAACTAAATGTTCCCATACTAACTTCTTCACCTTCCAAGAAATGTACACAAAATTATTATTTTTAATATCGGTTAAATTTCATGTCGAGTCTAGCGTTCTTCAGTGAGTGTTAATAACAAGCTTTTCCCGAAGAGGCTGTTGAAATACTTTCATTCACACGCTTAAGCACGATCGAAAAACAATCGGGTATTTTTAACTCTTTGAAGAAATTTTTTTTCTGATATGAACTTAATAGTAAAGTCTATAAAACTTTAATTCTATACTGGTTTTGATTTCTCTTTTCCCATTCTTTGACAGTTTAAAAACTTAAATCAAAATAGTTATAAGTAGCTTTTAACTGGCCTCTGATTACGTTTGTCCTCGGCAATAGACTGGTGATTGCTGCAGCTGCGCATAAGGCAGTTAAACTATCATATGTACTTCAAAGAATAGAATCAGAAAAAACTGTTTTTGCAGTCACTTTCTGTCGTTTGTGGTACGGAATGGGCGAAACAGTTTCTATTGCAGGAAAATAATTTAGTAACTATTCAAATTAAGATGTTATTTTCTACTCTTGCTTTAACCTAATATTTCTATTTATTTTTGAAACTGAAGTTCAACGAAAAGGTTAGCCATTTTGGTTCGAGTCACAAAATAGGCAGTGCAATTTCTTTTCCCCGAAGTTTGACTCTGAGTTACGTAGTTTCTACGTTCTGAAACAACTTCTGTAAAATTAGGAAAATTTTTACCTCATTAAAAGTGTTTTTCATCATGTTACTCCAGTTCTATTAATAATTTATTGTAGTGTTTTTCACAACTGTATTATTGTCAAAACATTCAGAAAAATTAATCGAAAACGAAATTTTAACATTTAGTGTAATAAGGCAATTATCCACCGCGGGGAGACAGAGGTATGATCCATTTTGTTCTGGTTTTTCAAATGAGGGAGGCGTTTACTTGATATCGTACGTATGAAATTAATTGTTAATGAATTTTCTAGTTTATTAAGAAAAATCATGATTACTTAGACATCTTGAATTGATTTAGGGTAAGAACTTAAATACGTTTGTTGAGTATTCATCATGATCACATCTACAGAATGGCTAAACAATTTTCGGACGTTTCAAAATTCCATACCTGATAGAAGATACTACTCACTAAAAGTTGAAATGCTGAATAGTCTATTCTGAGTATATATGTACATGCATATATTATATTGTTATACATTATAAATTGCTACATGATATGTATATCTTGACAAATAGGTCTATGCAAAGGGAGTGTCTTTGATTAATGGGGATTTAATTCCATAATTATCAAAACGTGTGTGACCACTTGCTGAGTTTAATGGGCTGTGCCTAGGAAGACGTGAACTATTGATGCGGCTTGAAGTGAGCCATGAATTTAACAGTGATTGTAACCTTTTAATTCCAGGAAATTCCAATTGTAACAAGTTAACTGCATTCGAGTTTTTTGTTTCTTGTTTTATGTTGACGTTGCGCAAGAATTTGCTTTGAAGATCAGAATGCTTCTGCAATAGCTCAGTTTACAAAATGAATAGAACTAACTTGAACTAAATTTATCTTGTTAAAGAAGCCGGAATTTTGTGCCAATAAATTGACAGTAATAGTTAACGCTATAGTTTAAAAAAATTCATATAACGCGTGCTGCGATCCGTTGTTGTTTGATACTCTAAAAAATACTCATTTTATTTCAAATTTCATGGATATGTTAGGGAGGTGAAAGCTAATGAATCAAAATGAATACCGTATTATAATAGCATATTATACTATTCATGCTAATCATGTTTTAATTCGTATTCAAAAGAGTTACTAATACAAGTACATGCTTGTTCGGTTTTTGATTTTTGTCAGGCGGTTAAGCATTAAATGTCCGAGTGTCTTTTGGAGTCAATTTGGCGGTCTGTAACTGTTATGATTTATCTTTAATATTGAGCACATGCATCATCGCTTTTCCACATGCACTACCTAGTGTCAAATGAAATTGTGAGTTTTCTCTTACAAATCATTTTTTTTTGATCCTATGGATAGATTAAAAATTTGTATTATTTATAAAAAACAAGTTCCGTTGTGGAACTATTGCATCACTACAGCTCGAAACACCAATGAAATTTTTGGCGAAGATGTAACACATGAGCGCTCTGTACGCAGAGGGTTTCAGAGGGTTTGAGAAGTTTCGGTGTGGTGACTTCGTCCTTAAAAGTCAACCCCGTGGTAGACCACGACCGTCATCTCTTGCTCGCCAAAATTCTTTGCTGCTGTTATAAATAAGATACCTATAAGATGGTAAAAATGCCCTGCTAATGTTGATGCATACTTTGATCATACTGTATTACTTTTTGACTGAGATGATGTAAAATAAATTTGCTGTTCAAAATCGGACATCTCATAATTAGTGACGTGATTTTTTTACTTATTTTGAAATTAAAATTTGTTGGCCACTATCCTAGTCTATGCCTATATTATCATTAGCGAGCCTCTAGCAAACATCTTTAATCGATCGCTTGAAACTGGGATTGTTCCGGAGGATTGGAAGCAGGCTAATGTCAGACCTATTTTCAAAAAGGGGAACAAATACCTAATAATTGTCGTTCAATCAGCTTAACATGTCATCTGTGAAACAACGAGTTTACTCAATGTCCGTATAACAAAACGCTTCAAAGCCCAAATTCTGAGTACTGCCACCCAGCACGGATTGAAATAAAAACGTAGCTATTTCACAAATCTCAACTTTTTTGAGAAGATAATTGCATATACTACTGTACCAAAGCCGTAGACCTTATATACCTTTACTTTTAAAAAGCTTTGTACAAAGTTACAACGAACAGACCAATGCTCAAAGTGGAAGTGCATGGAATACAAGACAACTACTGGCGATGGATACGAAACTGGTTCACTGGTCGCACTCGAGTGATGATTCATGGTCAAGCCAATGATTTGACGCATGGAACATCAGGAGTCCCTCGAGGGAGAGTTTTACACCCGCCCTTCTTAACCATTTACATCAGCCATCTTGACATCGGAATAATAAGCAAAATCACAAAATTTGCTGTTGACACGGAACTGTCACAAAATGTTTACAGAAAAGACAGAGTTACGAGCCAATCAGGCTTCAACCGTCTATTACAATGGACTGATGCCTGACCATTGAGCTAGGAGGTCTCACAAGAGCATTCAGTCGATGGTTTGACCGTAAAAACTGATGCCTTCATGACAATTATATTACATATATATTAAGGTGGTTCTTATTGATTTTTTCATGAATATAAAGGGTCCGGTGTTCTCCAAATATTCATTTGAGGTAAAAAACACTGTGGCTGAATTGTTGAGTTCGAATTGGCCAGCGTTGTGCAAATACTAGTCTGATCGTTTTAATAATTGAGACGGAGTTTTTCTACCTTAAGATGAACATATGAAAATCCCGGGGCCCTTTAAATTCATGGAAAAAAATAACTATCACCCTGTGAACGACCTCATCGTTCACTAGGTTTTTCAGTAGGACGTGTACGTTAGGGGTGCTCCTTTTGGTACCTTGGGTATGCGCACTAAAATCTGTCGCTTGCCTGGTTCCGTATGTATTGAGGGAACGTCAGCAGGCAGAGTAGGGGTAGTCGAGCGCCTGCAGTCAGAGTGGCAACACATTCACTCTGCTGTCGAGTGGTTGCTTAGTGCAAAAATCCTTGCTGCCGATTTTTGTACACCTCGCTGAGCTATTAGTGCAATATTTAGCTCTTGTGCAATAAGGAGATATAAAAACCCCGTATCAACCATTCTTCGTAATTGTGGTGCAATAAATAAAAGAATATATAAACATTTTAAAATACTGTGATTCAAAGTGCAATAAAAATAAATATACAAACCCCTTTTAATTAAAAGTATTATTCAACACACAAAACCTGGAAAAAACTGTACTTTTAAACTTATCGTTTGTTGCTGGATTTGCTGACTGGGAACTCTTGACCAACTTGACATTAATTGGTCAGTAAGTCCGGTAACAACCCTATAATAGATAAATATTTGGATTCGAATAATTGGCAAATCGCTCTTTAATTTTCTATGTCTCATTTCCTCACCCAAAGAAACGAATTTGAACACTGGGACACGAGGAATTCAACATCTAAAATATTATGTCATCATAAGGACCACTCTAGTATCCATGCGCTGTAAAGATATGGGCAAAGAGACTCTCATAACATTATTAGAACAATTTGTTGAGTCGGTGCTCTAGTGAGCGAGTTTTTCGAATATACGAGCAACTGAACGTGCTTTTGTAATAGTTGAATCTTCTACAATTATTTTCAGTAAAAAAACATCTTACAGACGCACACAAATGACCACGATCTTCTACCTTAAGTGCAGCTACCTTCTTCTACCTTTTACGCAGCTCACTGTCTTCACTAGAGAGCATTGTCAGAGTTTCTTCCCAGTCATCAGGTTTTCTCCATTTCCCAACATTGTACGATGAAGGAATCTTGTTAGTATTTCAGTTTTTGCCCATAACATTGTAATTATGATCATGAATTCTTCTCCAGCATTTTTATCCCTATAAATTACCTACACAATGTTCTTATTTCTGTCAGTATCAACGTATTTTACCCTTCTATCAGATTCAATATTGTTTCGTTATAATTTTGAAAACAGTTGTTGGGAACAAAGTGACAGGTGTCAACAGTCGTCATTGACCTTGTGGTCACGAGTGTCTTGAAATGTATCCAACAACGTCGATGCGTTTTTTGCTTACACTGCTGAATCATTGTCCGCGCATACTTTACTCATGGACCTACACAAATCACTGAATTTCTTTTCATAGCAAGAAGCATTCCTCCTAACACGACATAATTAATATTAGACGTATTAGCCTCCATTCTTGACCTACACCTGCCTGTTCATTCCAATGACATTACCAGAAACTTGCCAACGATCGTCTTTTTTTTTTCGTAAGAAACGTTATGTATTCATCATTTGTGTAATATCTCGTACTTGTGGTAAAAGAATTCGCGTGTGATGCCTTCTACTACTAAAAGTAGGGGCATTGGTGGCACGAAGCATTGCTTTTTTATTATCACCAACTGTCTTGGATGGCTTAACCACATCTTGAATGGTGGAGTTGTATCCAAAACTACATATTAAACGATTGGGAGATCAATGGCGACGTGCGTTTCATGAAACAATAGCCTGTGAAAGAGCTACCGGATAAGAGCTGGCAGATTTGTTTAGCCTGAGTCAAACAACGATACCAGCAATTTAGTTCAACTGTGAATAACTAGGGCAGCTATTACAATTTGAGTACACTTAAGGTGTGACAACGCCAGAATAGTATCGATATGCAAATCAACAAGAACAATAGGAGACAAATGTTCCATGCCTTCAAACCCATTACTACGACACTCCTTAAGCGTGGATAACAATGGCAGTAACTACGGGAGGAGGCAGAGGTCCCTTGAAACGAACACACCTAAGCCACAAGAAACAAATCCATAGCAGTTAATCTATAGTACAAATCTACAGTAGTAATAACTTGTATCAGCGTAACACGCTGGTATGAGTTATTACTAGTTATAGGTTTGTCGAGAGGATTAGGCCTTTATTAAGTTTGAGTTGATCACTGAAAGATATCCCCCTCGGGCCTGCGCCAAGGGACAGCGCACTGTTGCAAGATGACGGTGGTAATCAGCATTGCTTTCTAGCCCTAAGCTCTCAATGGAATTTAGACAGTGACTCAAAGATTCAGTGCACAAATCATCGCAAAATAGGTTTGTAACCTACACCACCGCCAGCAAATAGTCGATCCTAAACGCATACGGATCAGTAATTGGGGAATGTTTTTGCAAACGTGGTAGGGAACACCAGGAAGAAGCAAATATTATTTAAAATACAAAATTTTAAAGTCTAGGGCCAATCACAGCATTGAGTAGTAGTTCACCATGTGACTTCAGCTCGAAATGCTGGCAATGAAATTTACGGAGATATTTATTGAAACTTATAATTACGATAGTAGTTTTCAAATAATAAAGGAATAATAAAATATCTACAGGATACGAAAGAAATAGTGATACATTTGTAGTTTAAGAAAAGCAAAATAGAGTAGCGAACAAAAAATGTTTCATTTTTTAGGTGTACATACGAGGCGTGTTTTTAAAGTTAACACCGTTTTAAAATAAGAATAAAATGAGTAGATTTTTTTGGAGCAATTTTAGTTGTACGTGAAAACCTGCATTTTAAATTATTTCTGACACAATTTCCACCTATTATAAGGCACTTACGGTATCGTACAACCAACTGGTGAATACCATCCTCGTAGGAATCTGACAGCAGTCGGCATTTTCGGTACCCATCGTGAGCATAACTTTCGATAATATACACGCTCTGTAACAGCTGCATCAAGCACACTTCTTGAAGAAACTCATCACCTAAAGTAGAAATCGTAAAGCATCTGTTCTCTCTTACTTTTTCATGAACTTTCTGCTCCAAATCGTCAGTAATGACTGAAGGTCGCCAACTTCGTTCCTCATCATGCACGTTCGTACGGCCATCTTTAATTGCTCTCACTTCTGTACCATCCCATCGCTCTTAATATTTTATTCATACACATCACTGATCTGGCAATGAATTTCAGCCACTTTAACGCTTCTAACACTAAAAAACCAAATTACAGCGCTATTTCACAGCCGACTGGTTATCATTAGGAGGAGGCCTTTCAAATACTCGTGTGGCGATATAGAAATAATTACAGTTATCATTGGTAAATGAATTAATTGATAACGGGTTATTTTCTTTCACAAAAAAATATGTAGACCTTTGTTTCAATGCACGGTTTTTCTGCATGCTGCTTCGCTTCCATTATTTCTCATCAATACTTGTACATAATATTCTTAAACAAATAAAAAGAAAACATGACATGATCGCCTTCCCAGGGCCCTAAACCTTCACGTGAAATAATTAAAGGTTTTCCTTTATTGATGGCAGACATAAGAATGGATAATAAACTCAGAAAGATTAAACGTGTTTATTCTAATCAGGAAAATGAATAATGGTAGCCTTCTACCGTATTCTGGCTGGTGAATCACAAAATGTTAAACCCAATTGAGCGGATTATCGTTATTTTAACTGATAAATATTTAGGTACGACGCTGAACAATCAAAACTCAATGAAAACTTTCACATTGAAAATACAAGAATTTTCCCGATCGCTGACCTCATTTTACCTTGAAATCACATCAACCTTAGCACTTTCCATTTGCACTAGAGATTCGACACTGGTGGCGAGAATATGAAAATTTAACACTCGTAAATAACATCTGCAAGCAATACCCGTTGTCTTTCTCCCATCACGGCGCCAATTAAACTTGGTTGCATTTTTTGCAAGTTGTGGGTTCTCCGATCTACCGCCAATTTTGTCGGCGTGTATCCCTGCTCTATGAGCCACCTTGGTGCTGCAACAATGCACAGTTAAAAATTCCCTCAACGCACACTAATGAGTGCACGTGTCAGATCTACTGCCCCCGTTATTATGAAGGTTTTAATTTAATTCACTTTGAAATAATTTTTTTACTTGCCCTACCATTCTCGAGGCCTCAAAATTACCCTGCATGGCTTCAAGCAGATCACGTACTTTTCCTCGCAAGATCTATTGCCCAATTCCTCCCTTTCTCAGCGTTCTTAACATTTTATACGAGCTTACTCCCTCGTGTGGCAGAACAGCTGTGGCGCTACGTGTTTTTTACACAATTAATTAATGCAACAACATACACACGTAATCGCACTAGAGGGACTCTAATCCTCTGAATACATGATATGTTAAAAGATATTTCCAGCACTTCTTTTCAATGGCAAGATGAGGGTAATGATACACACAGAAAATTTAATACATGGTATTCTAAAATTCACGAGATGGGAAATGTGAGTCATCTACCACATTTTGATATATGAACCGCACATGATATCCTATTTGAATAGTGCACCATTACAGATAAATCACATACCTGATGGCTGAGTAATTAAATGAGCACACGGAACAATTTAGTTAAATTAATGGCGTTCAAATCAAATTACAAAATTTACCCTACCGCTACTCTCGATCACATAGACCATAATGATATTAACTTGCCCTTATGCTGGAGATTCGCTGTTGATAATGGGTTACAATGTTAACACTCGCGATATAACACCTTTAAGAAGCCGCTAATTTTTCCTCTTATCACGGTGCCCCCCTTATTTCCCATATACCCTAGGGGCCTAGACTTAGACGTGTGTTCCCAACACCCTACATCGTCGATGAGATCTAGTTCCCAAGTCCAAGTCCCCTCATCTATCTCTACTACCGCTTTTATATGAGCCTTGCTCCTCCCAAGTGCGTTTTTCCGATTTCCCTATCTGTCTAATGGTTTCAATAGGTTTCTAACGTTTGTGATATACCCCGCCCACTTTTTAATCACCTTCAGCGTCTCACGACTGCGTGCTTCTTGAGTCACACGATGCTTAGCCATAAATTTCTTCTCGCTGTTTCTTTTCGCTACAAACATAACAGCCCGACCTTTTCAAGCGTAGGCCCTTTGTCTGCGCTGCGGGTACTACGTAGCAGTCTCTATAGTTTCACACCTCTAACGTAATTCAACACTTCGAACCTTCCCAAGTGCAGGCGCTCGTTTGTTTCCCTTCCCTCGAATTTGCCTTTCGGTTAACCTTTCAACACTTGATACCTTCAGCTAGAGAGTATCACAACAGCGAACACTCCTCATACATATACTTCATACATCGCCTGGAATATGCAAACCTATGAAAATGTCATGACTCTCATGACACAGCTCTCATTGTTTATTTTTTCTTCGGAGTGTTTTGTGTTCCTTTCGAAAAGTCACCAAGGTTTTCTCATGAATTTACTCGTGTTTGACGTGCGGTTAAGCCATGTAAACATATACCACACTCATTCTGTTATTAAGTGTGGAATGTTAATTTCGTACATGAGCTTTGCTGGCCGCTTCGACTTCTAGCTATCCGTTTTATCGTCTGTTTAGATTCCTTCCCTTCACTGTGGCGCACTACCCATGTGTCGTGTGACACATTCACTACACATGCACATGACACACACGTATGTGTCATGACACTAACAAAGGTACACACGGCGAATGACTTATGGTGTCTATGGTTTGGCAAATCGCTCTGTACACAGCGCGCGTGCACCAAATGCAAACAGCGGTGCTGCAGTGGAGGAATTTAGAACGGTACTTACTTTAAAAACGTGCCTCGTATAGTGCCCTTTTGTTTCATTTCATTTTTTTACATCGTGAACACATTTTTCGTTCTTGATTTTTTCACGTTAATTAAACTTACAATTGTGTCGGATTATTTTGTCGTATCTTGTATTGTCACCTTGAGGGAATAGATTTTCATATTTTGTTGAAGAAACAACATAGCATTCATATTTTATTTTCGATGTAGCTTGTTGTGCACTTAGGGTCGAGTGAATCGTAATGACCATTTTGTTGGGCAAGTCAGTGAGTAACGTTCAAAAACAGACTTGTTTTTCTCCTCTTGACTCGATTTCATTGTTAACAGATGAAGTGAATTTTCTTTGTAAGAGGCTGTTATCGCACATGATTCACAGCAACAGTAAATATCGACAACACTAGTCAACTATGTTCTGTGCTGCCATTGTTGTATCCTATCGTGATCTCTGCTGATCCATTATCTGACACTACCAAGTAAAGATCGCAAACCAACACAAAATGGGAGTCAACAGCGAACAACGTCACACTAATACTCTCAAACCTAAAAAAGTGGAATAAAAAGTTACGCATAGAAAGATGAGTCAAAGTCGCGCAGATATCATTCTTACTCCGTATGGAATTGGATCAGAAAAATACATACATTTTTTAGAGCGTTCATCGAATTGCGGACAGTGCTAGCTGTGCGCATTAATGATGTCTATCTGTATTACTTGGTTCGAGATATGTGTGCTTAGTTAAACGCTTGTTATGTCAGATTAGTTCATTAATCTATTATGAATGATTGTTACCACTGTTTTTTCTTGAAAATCAAGGAATGGCGTGAATAAGTCGGTTAAAGCGGTAACAAAATCTTTCGATATATTTTTATTTTGTCATGAGAACCTGCATTTGTTGGTGAATCTTCCCAAGTATCAACATGAATAGTTGCTATTGACATACCCAGGGTGATGAATACACTACCTTGTTTCCTATCTCGCCTTATGGAAATATCCACTGAGAACATCTTACTGCTAAATTACTAAATTTTAAATTTAAACATTGAAATTCAATTCATGTGTTAATTGACAGAGTTCTCTGTGAAATTTATTAGATTTAAGCAAGGACCTGAAGCACAGTTCCTCATATTATCAATATTATATACCATGAAAAGTGGTTTCTTAAATTCTCGAGACTTTGAAAGCAGTTAACTCCTTTATAACTTGTTTTTTGACAATTAAATACTAAATACATAAACTTAAATCTGAGTAATGTTATCCATTAGTTTGTCAGCCGAGGAAGTCGAATTGTAGTTTGTAGGATGTAGGAGTGAAAGTATTAAAGGTTGTCTTTTACTTCCTTCACTCTAGTTAACTGATTGATAACTTTTGCTTTCATAATGGTCTCTTTGGACTTTGATCGCAACGCTTTAGAATTCAGAAGTTAAATTATGTAAGGCACAGTGCGAAGAAAACATGTTAGGATTATTTAGAAGGGGTTGGCATGACCACTATGAGGTCACTATTTTCAGGCGGTGACGTCATAACCACGTCAGTATCCCAACGGCCGGCGATTTGTTAATTTTTTGGGGGGCAGGCTGCCGGACGTATGAACACAACGCCGCTACCGACATCCTCTATCGGAATTAGCAAATCTTATCAATTAAATTATTTCTGAAAGTGAAATGTTGAGAAAATTCAAACGGGTTTGTAACATATAACAAATGAACATCTTATCGTATTTGTTCGCGGTTCATCATTTTAGTGAAAAGTAGTCTGAGAAGGCATAGTGAGTTTAAAGAAATTACGGAGAACGTGTTATGCGACCGATACTTCAAAGCTATTGAGTACCTTACATTGACCAAATTAGGGGTGACTACTGTTTTTGACTTGCACGATAATTGTGCTTTAGAATGAGAGACAGGCCGAACTCTGTTCGTTGAGGATTTATTTCCATCATAAGATTGTTTTCCTACTGATAAAGCATTGCATGGTTAGAGCATTGGATTTTGCATGACTTCTTGTAATGTGGTAGCATTAACTTGACAAAAATAATAGGAGTATATTCAAGTTTTTAATAAACAAGTGTAAGAAGAAACGAACTAAAAACTTTTGTGCACAATAAACCATTAGTACAGAGATAAAAACACTATGGGAAATATCAAATAATATTTTGTGTTTAGATAATTGAAAAATTTGAACTTCTTGGTTTAAATTAAGTTGAATTAAATTTTACTGAGTTACATATATTTAGAAAACTAACAATTAAGAATGTTCAGGAGGGTGTGATGGATTCATCAGTATGCAGGTTAAAGGAAAGTATCATCAATGATCGCTTTTTATTATGAGCATCATCGCACCCATGTAGCCCTTTCCTGGTATTGAAAGGTTATAATATTATTAACCCATTCCAAGCGTTTGCCCTATATATGGTTCCTCCAAATTTTGGTCCCATTTAGCGGTTGTACTATGTATAGTTCATTACATATTATTGCTGTTGCAATCAAGCATTGGCAACTAAATATAATTCTTGAACAAAATAGGGTACTTGTTAACTGTTTTAATGATATCATAAACCCTAATGTATAGTAATACATTAGTATAATAAGAGACTTGGCAGTGACAGGTCATGTCTAGCGCCATGTTGTTTAGTGCCGTGTTTTGACTCGATTTTTGACATATTGATGTTGGAAAATTATTTCTTGGTGCATATAGGACATTTTTCGTTTTCCGTGCTATTATAATTATATAATAATAGATTTATATGTTAAAGTAAATATCAGGAATGACGTACGTGCTTGCTTTGTTGTCACGTTTTCTATTTTCATTCAACACTTTCATTATTACCTTTCATCTGTAATCGTTAAAAATTTGCACTTCTTTGCAGATTATTCAAATATTTCTGCAGATTATTCATATATTTTTTCTGATTATTCATATTTATATATTCACTCTTTGTAATGGTGCGCAAAAAAAGGAAACTTAATCTTTCAAAGGATGATGATGTAGCAAGATTGATGGAGGTGTTAGGAGATAGATATGAATGATGAATTCATAGATGACATGGAATCCTTTTCTTCAGTACTATTAAACAATTCAAGTAATGGCAGTAAACCAGAAGATGGAAACTTGAAACAAATTGAGAATGACAATCACGATGAAAATGCTGAAGTTGATGAGAATCAACACGATTTATGGTATGACACTTCTCGTATTAATAGTAATGCTTTTGATTTCATTGGTAATTCTGGTGTTAAAATTCAGCTTGAAGATGATACAAACTCATGAAATATTGAAGTCATTCATTGGTGGAGAAATAATTGAATTGATAGTAGATGATACTAACAAATATGCTGCCAAATTTTATAAATGAAAAACAATTGGCAGGTAAACTATCAAGAAAAAGCCGTGATCTATTGTGGCATGATACAAATGCTGGAGAAATTCGTATTGTATTGCCTTTGTAGTGCTTCAAGAAATAGTAAGTAAACCTAGTATAGATGATTACCATTCGACCAACCCACTGCTCCATACACCCAATTTTGGAAAATTTATGTCACGAGATAGATTCAAGCTGATTCTGAAGTATTTACACTTCTTAGCCTTGGAGAAAAACAATGATCCATTGTATAAGATAAGAAAACAGCTAGATATGTTTGTGTTCAAGTTCAAGTCGAACTGCATCCCAGAAAAAAAACATTAGCATTGATGAATCTCTCTTACTCTGGAAAGGAAGGCTAAAATGGAGAAGATACATACCTTTCAAGAGAGCAAAATTCGGGATGGAATCATTAATACTTGCCGAATCCGCGACGGGCTATGTTTGGAATATGATGAAACCGACTACCTTATTACAACACAGAATGTTGCTGAAACCATAACAAAGCCTTCCAAAGTAGTTATGCATTTGTTAGAGCCTCTGCTGAACCAAGGGTACTGTCTTGGCATCGACAATTATCATGCTCCACCAGAGCTGTATGATATATTGCTGAAAAACAGTACTGATGCTGTTGGTACAATACGATGTAACCGAAAATATCTGTGTCCTGTGGTTTGCAACAAGAAGTTGAAGAAAAAAGAGACAGTACAACAATTTAATAGGAAAATGGTACATTTTAAATGGAAGGTCAAAAAAGACGTAAATATGCTGAGTACTATTTATGACCAAAGCATGAAAGAAATGACTGCAGCTGGGAAAGAAACTATGAAGCCGATAGTTTGTATTAACTATAAATAGAAAGATATGGCTGGAGTGAATCTGATGGATCAAATCATATCAAGCGCTTCACTCGTCAGGAAAGGATTGAAAAAGTGCTACAAGAAGATTGCTCTCAGACTGTTTGAAATATGCATACAGAACTCATTGCATATATAAAAAGAATTGTGGCCATGTAAATTTCCTCTTATTCAAGCTGCAACTCATAAATGAACTTCTCAAAAAACATCAAAATGATGTTTATTTGAATTGTACACCAAGTGGTGTTAGTTTAGATTGTTGCCACTCAGGGTTATCAGGGAGACATTTCACAACTGTATATGTGAATGAAGACGGAAATGAGACCAAATAGTAGAGAAGGTGCCGCTACTATTCTCTTCGAAAGATGGTTGAAAAAAACTCTATACAGCTGAATATCTGCAGGATCCCATTCTGCAAAACAGTGCTTCAAAGCGTTTCACAGTAGAATGCCTCCCTGTTGGAAATGAAATATAATGCTGATGAACGTCAATAAGAATAGTTTTTTCCAGTATTAGTTTTTTCGAGGATATGCTATTCAACTATATTGAAAATGTTATATATTTTTTGATAATTTTGATTGCAATTTTTGGAGGATATGATATTTTGATCCTTTTTAAAAAGAACATGTATATTAATTTAATAAACTTCATTTTTGAAATAAACTTTAAATATTATTAGATGTTTCCAATAAAATATTCCGCATAATTATTCATTCACGTATAAAATACAAAGCATAATATAATTCCCGCAGGTATATACCTTTCCCATGTTGTTTAGCGGCGGTGACTAAATATAGTCAACAAATCAATTTGATTCTGCAGTTGTACTTTATATATCATAGTTCGAAATATTGAAGATGGCAATTAGCGGTGGTAACTACATATGTATAGTTCATTAATAAATTGGTAGATTTTAATAAGCCCGTTTCTGCTTGGAAAGTTAAATATGAATTATAGAAGTGCTTGGCACAAATATGTACATCGGTAGATTCTTATTTGATCAAAAAAACTTTCTTAAATTTAATTTTCCAGTTTTCAGACGCAGCTATCCATTTTGGAAATAATTTTGTTGAAAAGTGGGAAAAACAACTTAGAGCTGTCTTTGCTATGGTTTAACCGGAGTAGCCATCATGAAAAAATGTACGAAAGTTATCGTTCTCGCGACATCATAATTCAAGAATGTCGCTTGTGTTTTACGTCACTGTGACGTCACGGCTTTTTATGACGTCAGTATCCCCAGATTTCTCGAATGGCACTACTACCTCTTTTCTGTACAGTGATACAAGGGGCCAATTTAGGAGGATGTAAAAAAGCTTCGCTATCAAAGAGTGTTTTTAGAGATGTCCAGCATTTTGTAAATCTGTATGAAACATATATTCGAATGCATGTTTAAGTGATTTTGTAACTAAAAATGCAATAGCTAAGGCATGTATTGAATTTGAAAAAAGGATGAAAGAAATAATATTCTCTTTTAAGAACCGTGTGCTATTGAACGGCAGATTTATTCTTTGATACGTAAATTAAACAAACTAATCGTGTGCAACTTTAAATTTAACCTAAAATCTCTGATTAATTGTTGGAGTATTGGCGCTACTGGCTGGCTCGTACGTGACTAGGGTGAACTGACGAGAGGTTGTCGAGGGAAAATTTGCAGGTTGATGAAGGAAGTTTACGAGACATTACAAATTGCATATTCTCTGACTCATGGTACATTCAAAAATCGGTGAAAATACGTTTACGCGGAATCACCGTAAATGTTAACCAATATATGCGTGCATACGACTGAAATGGAATGAACTTGGAAATTAAAGTAAACTAAAAAATACTAAATTATTATTGTTGGTCTCACTTCAATCTGTATGAAAAGTTGTGGAAAAAGATTTCTAAATTATACTTGTAACCAAAATTGGAGAGAAACTGTCTTAGAAATGGCCATAAGAGCTTAGATTCACCAACAAATGAATATATTCAAATTTGGAAGAAAGTCCGTGAAGTATTCAAGTTTTTCGACTCAATTGCAATTTAAGCATTTTGAAAAAGCTTTGAATGAAGGTGATTTCCTGTGTTATAGGCATTTTTTGTGACTGAAAAACTCAAATTTCCTGTCTAGTCATGATGTGTGGATGTTTGACACTAATTTATTTTAAGTTTCACCACAAATTCGCCGTCTTAGTGCTTGAAATTGATACGATTTGATAAAAATTTTGATGGGATCATCTTTAAATAACTGCATCGATGGCATGACAAATATTTTGTTAGTATAGAAAATATTTAGATGTAATCAAGTATTATTTCTAGCCCCTCTCTGTTTGTGGAAACATTTGAAAATATTTGTGCGAGTATATATGTGAGGCCAATAGTCGACCCATAGAATGTTTCAGTTGAAACTTTCAACTGATAGCTCAATTTTTTTTTTGTGGTACGCTTTAAAACTAATGGAGTATTAGTTTAAAAAGTGTTTAGTAGTAATGGGTTTTTCCAGTAGAAATATCCAGTTGGTTCGACAGTTTTTGGGTTGAAAATGGATTGAATTTGGGTAACATGACAACGAATCCTGTAGAATTATAACAAATTCTTCTAGCTCATCAAGTTACGGCACAATATAAGAACCGAATCTGGTCAGTCTTTTTTCTTTATTCTAAATCGATCTTATATTTGATTCGAAAATGTTAAGGTATGATAGTTCAGGCTCAGCAGGAACTGAAACAATAACTCCTAATGATGCAATTGGCTGCAGTGCATTCATAAACGGTTGGATTCAAATTTCACATGGCTTTTTAATTAGTGTTACCTTCACTTGTATTACTTTCAATTCTAACTTCTTATTCTAATATGTCATATCCCTATGTGATTCTATATGTTCTAATTATTATTTACTCTAGTGTTTCTTCTTAAATAATCATTACTCTTAATATATCATGTCCTTGTGTGTATCTGTCTTTCTCTGTGGCTTTTCTGACCGGCTGCTGCCCTTGCGCCAGGAAAGTCGAGGCTCGTCTTTGGCCTCGTCCATGGGGCGTGTCTTTCGGGATTCCACTCTCGGCCAGGGCGGGGTATGCCTTGACTGTCTTGTAGGGGTGCCCTCTGCATCTGTGGAATTCTGTTTTGTTTTAGTATCCGTGCACATGTCTAAATTTGTTTTTCCAAGTCTATTGATAATAATGAAATGTTCAAGTAAATATGCACGTACTTGTATCATAGCGAACGATTCACCAACATAGAATGTGTACTCGTAGTCTGTAGCGTAGCTTCTTCAATACTCGGACAATCAAGAAAGAAATAACAAGTGTGAAATTTATTTTATTTGGGTGTTTATTTATATTTTATTTAATATTTGAAGAATAAATCCTGCAGATGTGGAGGGCAAAGTGTGCCAATTCTGTACACCCTACACTCTAGTTTTTGCGTGTTCATTTCAAAGTATATCTTCTACTACAGCCTAATGAAGATTAGCGGTTCAAAGCTTCTTGTTATGCTGTTGTGTGAGTTTTTAATAAATAAATATGATGTTGCTGCAGCTTATTTGTGTGACACACGTATGATTTTGAGGTTTGATTTGAGTTCGCAAATAAAACGACCACTGAAAGAACTACGCTTGACTGTCTAGATGGGTAAAATTTTTTTTATTCATATTGAAGGTACTGATTGTCGTACGCTCGATATTTGTGTCAAAATGAGTGCTGCTCACATTTCTTTAGTTTACTGTAGCTCAGAAATCTCAGGAAGAGTCATATCTCTAGAAGTATTCAAATATCACATGAGTAAAATATATGCCAGTCTATTCTATATATATTTTTGAGTTCTAATTCTACACCAAAAGAGGTTAGAAAATTAGCTGCTTAACCATTAAAGTATGTTTTGGTTGTCGTTGGTATTTCAAGAAAAGTTGTTGAAATTGTTTTACAAAGTTTTGAATATATGAAACATAAAATATAAATCTAGAATATAATACAAAGAACAAAATATAATGTAAAAAATATTGGCTCCTATTGCTAGCCACACAAAAATCTGCATTTCTCTTCTTTACTATTGGTACGGGCAATGATCTCGGAGTATATTACTCTTTCTGGTTGGAAATAGTTCGTGCACAATTGGGAAAGCATTCAAATCTTACTCATTTTAGTGTGAGATGAACAAATATGACAAAGTAAAGTCTTGATTGGTTCTAGTTTCTGTAATATGCAAAAGGTAAAAAAATTTTTTAACATTAAGAGAAAACCATACATTTAAATCACATCTCAATTCCTATGAAAGCAGTGTCTTTCTAGGAGTTCTACATTGATGGATGAATACCTGGTAGGTGGTTTGATTTGAAGTGAATCATTTCATGAAATCGTTTTCTTTTTTCTTGCTTCTTGTAAGTGAATTCCGGAACATTCCTGCACACAGACCAGCAGTAATCCCGAACCGTAGCTTCATTTCAACGGCCCTAAAATATTTATTCCATTACAGAAATATCCTGATGGAATCTTAGTTTTTCATCACTGACAACTCCACAACTAACAGGGAAAAAGTTTGGATGGGAGTGAAAGAAATGGATTTTAAATTAAATGCTGCATCCGAGTTGAAGGTATTTTTCCAGAAGTACTGTCACCAACTGAGTATAGTTATATCTCATGTTGCGTAAGAATACATGCTTAGTTTCCTTTAAGGCTTTCCAATTTTTTTTTCTTTCCCTGTCAAACTCGATCAAACGGAAGATCCTTTACAAGTTATCGGATTTGTGGCCCAACAAAACTACCTTCATTAATCTTTGCATCAGTCGGTGGCGATACGACTTATTTTACACATTCACAGCATGAATAATGTTATATTTGCGAGCATTAATTGAATCTTACAAGGTTAAAATAATGCACACATTTTACGTTAATCGGAATGCAATAAATTACTCATAACGACATAGTCGTCGCAAATTGGAGGAATCCAAACCTCCTGACATGTTTGATGTTATTCATCAATCGTGCCAACGCAAGAAGGGAATAAACGCGATTAATTAACTTAACAATATTCACTGAAAAACACACAAATCACACGTAAATATATCAAAGTCAGCGTAATCAATGCAAGTCTATCTCCTCAAATTGACTAATTCCATTGACAATAATTCTCTAAATCATGCAACCGGATTACCTAGATCATATTACACTGAGTGGCAATGGAATCGACACATTGTTCAACCTAATGAACCTAATAACACACACCAATGATACGCGAACATGTCATGAATCACTGAAAATCGACTCAATACCATCACTTAATTTCATTCTTGATAATCACCCAAATACACTCATGAATAAATGCAATCACTGCGATCCTATTAACCAATTTCACTGACAATAATCACTCGATTTCACTCACGACTGAATGACGTTAAGAATTGCACTGAACGTGGCTCGCAGCAGCCATACTGAGCATCCACTCTGTTGTGCCCTAACTCCGTGTCGCAGGCTCGTCCTTTGTGTTTACACAGTGTACGTGCTGTACTCTGGTTCGAATTATTCACGCTGCTTCCAACCTCTTCTGATTTAAAGGGTTCCAACCACCGTTGGTTCCAAACACTGATGGGTTGAAGTATTTTAGTTAATATTTCCACGTGGTCCTTGTTGATTTTCCAAAGTGATTAACGTAGATATTCAATCCAAATTGACGCTGAACTACCGAGTTTCTCCGAGTTAATTATTGGCAATAACTTTTCCAAGTTGATATGAACTTCTTCAAGGTTTCATGGGTACGAACTTCTTTTAGGATCTAGTTGCTCCAAAGAATCTCCCTCCCTGAAATGAGAGAAAAATCCTTCGTAAGTACATGCCTTGGTAGAGGTGCCCTAATACGCTTATACTGTTTGTTGGCATATTGTTTCTGTTTCCTATCTCAGAAATATTCTCACCTCCACGTCAAGAAGATTTTTCGTCTCTTGCTTCCCAGTAGATGGTTATCTGCACCTGGCTCGTACATGCCCTTTGTAGAAATCGTCGCCGCTTCTCACACTTGCTCCCCCTATCGACGACCTACAATTTTGAACTAGCTTGATTTCCCGACAGTTGCTTATATAATCCGTTGGTGTTTTTTAGAGAGATGCCTCCTGAATTTTAGCTCCTTCTTTCGTAGAGCTTCTGACAGTTGGCCAGACGAGCATCGAGGTATTAATCATGCTCATGTGTTTTGCTCTCTACAGCTCTTATCGAGCCATTAAAGTGTTGTGTTTGCATTTCGAGAGTGCGACCGTTGAGTTGGGCTTTACTGATCACATGCCGCTTGAGCTCTACACATACCTATTCACCTTGACACATCATTACACATCTCTATACATTATTACACATCACTACCATCACACATCATCACTACCATCACAACTCAATCCAGAAAGTTTATCTTATGTTGAAGAAGATTCCATTGATGTAGTCTTTGCCCTAGAAATTCTGCCCCTTCGACGAGTTAAGGTCTTGAGTGAGATCACCCAATTCTGCCTGACTCAGTTGGTGTGGTGAATCATCTTTTTCCTCAAAATTTGGGTCATTGGATGTGAAAGGCTTGTTGGGTTCTTCCACACAGTCTTCAATTTTTGCTTCAAGCTCGTAATGTTGAGATGGAGTAGGATCTGGTAAATTATGTGAATGTGGTATAGGTCGAAGAGCACATGGAAGATTAGGGTATTGAACTGTTCTTCCTTTCTTCGACAATTCTGCCCTTTATAGGCAAAGTCAAGTAAAAGTAGCAGTCTTCTGTATGGTTTGTACGCTTCTGCCCATGGTTTGATCTTAACCGTAGATCGTTTTTAATTTTGTTATTCTTGTAATATAACTGAACAATAGTTGTAACTTCTATGTGGGGCCCATGACTTATCCTGGTCCCGTACCTTCATACCAAAAATAATGCCGATAAGCAGTCTTCACAATCGGCGTCAGATTGTTTTTTTCTTTCTGACATGTTATTTCATCATATACGTAATAGAAATTTTTCATTTTATTTACACATTTGCATGTCAATTTGATATAACAAATTTTAAATTTCAAAAGCACTCCAAACCCAAAAATTCTGATAAAAGGAAAATATCAAAATTATAAAACTCAGTCACAGCAACAGTTATGTTTATAATATAATCTACAAACATAGGGGAAACGTTCTGTTATCTCAGTTAAGAGACGTGACAACTCTCAAAAACAAAATTTTCCCGTACTAAAAATGGTTAAAAAGGATGTCACTGTATCTCCAGAGCAAATTCAATTTCCAAAGAAAAACGGTCATTTTTATAGTGATTTTTGAACTCAAGGGGAAATACATAAAAAGCGCTAACTTTCAGCCCGAAACATTTTCATGGTTGGTAGTGTTTCTGAAAAAACAGGAAAATTCTTGATTTTTATTTCTAATACTTCTCTCAAAGTATGTGTAACGTTGAAAGGATAATGTATGAGTTTAGTTTTTAGATTTTTGCACCTCAGCACCAACTGTTTCCGACTAACGTTAAAAGTTGTACGCACAAACTGTTTCCTACAAAAGAAAGTAATATTTAACTTAAGTGTACGTTTGGAATTTTGTGGGATTTGGAATTGGTGTAAAAATTTTTTATGGAAATTGGTGTAAATTGATTGAAATACGCCTTCAGCTCGAGCTTCATATACTCAAATTTCTAGCTATGTTGTTTTTCGGACAAAATTATTTTGGTTCTAAATTTTGTATTGAAATACTCTAATGCTGAACGTTCGGAATGGGTAGCCCTCGCTTCTGGCTGCAGAACTTGATGTCACGAGACTCGCCTATCAGAGGCAGCTTATCATTTCGTTATTGAAATCAATCCATATTGATGGATGTCAGTCATTGCTCTTAATTTCAGATGTAAGAGTCCGATGCCGTTCCTAGTTATATTTTAAATATTTCAACAGCTTTAACTTCCATCTTGAGGTATTTTGTTATTTGAATAATTTTATCAATGTTCAGATAATTTTTTTTGTATTAAAATAGTCAAGCTTCTTATCCATGTACACGACGCCGACGTTTCAACCCATTATTATTGTCGTCGTGGATATCGATATTGGTTATGTTGTACATTTTTTGTAGAATTGGGGAAATTAAAGTAAATGTTGGTAATTTGGCCTACTTGAAATTCCAAAGAACCATTACTAACAATTCCTAATGGTGTAATTTCATAATTCAAATGATAAAATGTCTAAAAAATACAATCTTATAGGACCGAGTTTCTATGGGCACACTCTATGTACATCCAAATTTTTTTGTGTGTTAACGTCGTGTGCTCTTACCTTAGCACAAGTGAGCATCCTGGCAATGCTTTCCGAAAGGGAATCATGTTCTCAGTATTTAATGCAATGTCATGGAAAATGGCAATGGGCAAATTTCCATCCATGTATTTTTTCAGCTAAATATTCATTTTTGATATGCTAAAATCCTGTCGTATATTTTCAAACTCGTTACCGAGTCAAGCGAGTAATATTTTGACTTCCTTCCCATAAATATATAAATACTTTAAATATGGCTTTCTGTGCGAGTTCAATATGGGTGGATGTCACTTTTCTCCCTTCCCTTTCTATTTTGCTCTTTATGCTTAAAATTGGTTTTACTATTTTTATGTGGTTCTTGGGGTATACTTGGTTCCGACAAATTTTCTGTGAACATTCAAATGACCGAAGGCTGAAATTGTCAGATTTTATGGACATGATTGATGATTCAAACAATACAAGTAGCGGTTTTTGTTGTTTTTTCGTATTTTAATTAATATGTATCTCAGGTGATTTGTGTTATGGTTTTAAAAGTTCGGTCGAAAAATTGAAACTTCTACAACAAAGTAATAGCGAAACATTTTCCCCTAAAGCAATAGTAAATGAATTCATTGACTGGGAAATTTGTTGAGTACGAAATTGTATTTACTTGAGTTTGTCTGGTGTTAGCTTACCCAAAAATATTACTGTTGAGGTAGAAAATTAGAACAGCAAGCGTTTAAAACTTGCATCATGTAATATAGGTGTAGACTAAAACTGTAGCGTTTTCAAGTTTTATTAATAATACTCCAGTACTTGGTTTCTTTTTTTTAATCTGTTCTGGTTGTCTTTTCTTTTTTTCGCTTTGTTTGACTGAAATATTTAAGTCATAAGTAATTTCCGTTTAATGGAAGCAAAATGTGACGACGTATTTCGAACTTCGTTGTCCAACATTACCCGAAAATTGCGTGTATCGAAAGAGCGCTCGCCTGTCATTCATTCATCAGCAATGTATTAGTGTGCGTCATAATTAAAACTAAAATCTACTTGTATGTTGTAAAGTTGCTGTGTGGTGGAATCCCCACATTATTATTCATCTCGAATTTTTAAAACGCAATCAGAGAATAAGTAGACTTGTACTGTCAATAGTAGAAATGTTGTGCTTCTTCACGATAGCACAAGACCTCATTTAACAGAAATCATGAATGGAAAAATATTAGGCCTATGAGTTCCTTCGTTTTCGTTCACTACAAAATGTTCTGAACAGGTAAAATAGTTCCGAAAAACGTGTAAAACTTCGGAAACAATTTTTTGAGTTCAAATCCGGGTGAATTTTTCATATAAAGGAATCATCAAGCCGCCTGGTAAATGTCAAGAGGCGATTGACAGAAAAGGCGAAGATACTATTGATAAAAATTACTTTTCATAAAAACGGAAATTACTGAAATTCAATGTTTCAGCAATGCTTTAATTTTTTATATTGAGTGAAGTATGCACGCGTGAAGTTGAACTGGCAGAGGTATTGGCATGTTGAATTTTTATGGAAAATAGCGTTTTGCATTTTATATTACTCTAGTGTAATAAACCCACTGGGAGCAGTTGAACGTTCACTTGTGTACGTTTTTTTATTTTTTATATTTTTCTGATTCTTTTTCAATTCAGTGTGAAGCAGAAAAAAGGTACTCTCAAAATGCTTCAGTTTTAGACTGAGAGTATCCTTCAATGGTATACAGAGCGTGTGGCCGACAAAGAGCATGAGACCAATCAATAATCCTGAAGAAATTGAGCACTTCCAAATGCCAGGTAACAGTCCTATAGAATACTTTGAAAGTATCTAACATACCCAATTGTGAAGGGCACATCCGTACCTGTAGGACTGTAAAACGAACTCTAAGATAAACAAAACGAAATGAAGATATTGTAGTTGCAGCACAAGCAAAAAGTAACTCGAAGAGCATTTACAAATATGTAAATGTCGGATGATAAACGAAGTATTATTGGACATGATAGGAATATTATTGGACGTCGATATTGAAAGCTTATCTCGAACGAACAACAAAAGCAGAACCTAAGTTCTAAATATGTACTTTACTTCAGTGCTCACCAGCGAAGACTTCACTGAGATTCCGCCACCTCATGCCTTCAATCCCTAGGAAATCATTGTAGGCGACATATTCACACTAGAAAAGGATGAAAAAGCTCAGGCTTTTAAATACGTATTAATCAACTGGTCCTGACGGCCATGTTCCCCGAATACTTCAAAAAACGGCCGAACTGGTTAGCAAACCCATAGCAAACATTTTGAAACAATTGCAACGGAGAACAAAAGCAGAGTCAGGATTCTAAATACACGTGTCACTTCAATGTTCACTTGCGAATACTCGTACCTGACTGAAATCCCGCCGCTTCAAGCCTTAAATTTACAGGAAATTCTGGCAGACGATACTCAATGATAAAGGTACGAAGAGTACTCTTTTAAATCATGGGTATCGACCAGGCCTGACGGCCTTGCTCCTGGAATATTCAACGAAGCAGCCGAAGTAATAGACGAACATTTAGCAAACATCTTCAATCCATTGTTCGAAAGTAGGATTGTTCCCCGGGGTATTAACCCTTTAGCGACCAAAAAGACCATACGGTCCTCTTGGATAATTGTTTTAATAAGAAAACAGTGAGCAATATGAGGTGCTATTAGGTTTGAATGTGTCAAAACATGTTACGGCGTCGTTCTGTTGCCAGCCTGGCTCAGTGCGTTGCATTGCATCAGAGTACAGACGGTCTTTATGAGCTTTAGACATGCTATTCTGTTTACCTTGGAAGTTTATTTTTTGAACTAAAATAGCACATACACCAGGTGAGATTTGAATCTCAATAATTTGTTGATGAAAGAGGAGTATTTAGGTTGAAACTTGTAGCATTTAGAGTGACGTTTTTGTTTTTAGTAAGATAGGTAAGTCGTTTTCTAAACAAGACTATATGATCCTAATGGTTTATGGAATGGCACAAGTAAAAAAGGACTGTATGGTCTAGTTGGTTTTGAGAATTCATTTTCAGAATATAACTATTTGTTATCGCCAAACTATTTGTCTAACTAGATTTTTAGGCAGATATTGATAACAGTGATATTCATTACTTCAAAACAGTGTAGTATCCCAAGTATTTGTATTCCATACATATTTGTAGAGTCTCTTGATATTTGCGTAGTCATGTAATATGACGAGCATTTTAATCAAATCTTTAAAAACATCCAAAATATAAAGAGCATATGCAAATGTTACGATTTGAATATTATAGTTTAATTTAGACTCCTATCGACTATTCTGACACAGCAAACATGACTTGTTTTGGAGTTTTAAAATGTCAAAAAAAAATATTCCATCATCTTTTGATCATAATTATTTGTCGATGTATCTCTGCGAGTTACACATTTTTAGTTTTGGTGTGGTGAGCCGAAATAGCATTACGAGTTTTTTTTTGATAAGAGCCAAATTTATATTTACAAGGGTCTTGTTTCCAGGCACCTCCTCTGCATTCTTTGCATCATCATTCTACATTAGTACGAGGATAAAGCCCAGTAAAATTGCCAGTAAAGTAGCCTCACTAGATTGTACAAGTGATGTGGAGTCAGATTTGTCTGACTGATCTAGATCCTGATTTTGAAGCCCTCGTGTAAAATTTAAGCGAGGATGAACACAATATAGACGATCGAGAGGACCTATTGCTGAAGAATGTAATGTTGAAACTACAGTAACTAGCAAAAGGAAGAAATCTGATCGTATTCATTGGGATTCTGTGAGATCATCACTACATATGGAAGAGGATGTTCATGTATTTGTAAGCCATCCTATCGAAAATGACAGCATTGAGTCTCCAATGTATTACTTTAAGAGTATGGTTCCTGATGACATTATTGAAAAAAATTTGTGAACAAACTAATCTGTTTGCGCTGCAAAACGATCTGTCAAAATCCCTCAATTTAAATAATCTTGAATTTGAACAGTGGTTAGGTATTTGTATACAAATGTCTGTGACCAAAATTGATAACACTTGTCTCCATTGGTCAGCTCATGCTAGGAAGAAAATGTTTCTCAAATTATGTCACGAAAAAGATGGGAAGATATAAAATCGAATCTACATTTGGTTGATAATTGCTCGTTGAATTCAAGTGACAAACTAGCTGAAGTGAGACTCCTTGTTGACCGTCTAAAGAAGTTCAAGCAAATCCCTATGGAAGAAAATTTATGCGTAGACGAGCAAATAGTTTCCTTTAAGGGTAAGTCTTCACCCAAGCAATATATCCCAAAGAAGCCTAATAAATGGGGATACAAAATATTTGTTCCTACAGATAGTAAAGGCTTAGTTTATGACTTCTTCCCATATTCAGGAAAAATTATGGGTGTAGCCCAGGGCAGGTGTCCCTGATCTGGGTCCAAGCTCTAACGCTGTTCTGAACTTGTCAGAAACCATTCCAGATGGCAAACACCATAAGATCTATTTTGATAACTGGTTCACATCACTGAAACTAATTTCTCATTAGCATCAAGGAAAATATGGGCTTGTGGAACTGTTCAAGAAAGAAGACCTAGAAGTTTGAAGTTCAAGTCTGACAATTACGTGAGCAGGGCAGATGTTCATTTGATGAACATATGACTGAAATCGATGGCGTTTCAATCACTGCTGTGAAATGACATGATAACGGGTCTGTTTGCCTTGCTTCTAGTTTCCTGACGTCTGCTCCATTACACCAGCGAGAGAAATTTGATCGCAAACCAAAAGAGAGGATAGAGGTATCAGTTCCTAATATTGTGTCGTGCTACAACCATATGGGGGTAGTGATTTGAATGACCAGTACATGGCATATTACCGCATGAACTTCTGCACTAAAAAATATTATTTCAGACTAATATTTCACTTGTTTGACATGACAATGGTAAACAGCTGCTTACTAGTGCGTAGAACTGAAAATTCTAAGGGAGTTTCATATTATAATAAGACATCATTATGTGACCTTAAACTGAAGCTGGCAAATTCCTTGATCAAAAGCGGGAAGAACACTGAAGAGAGGGCGACCATCAAAAAAGCGTGCAGCAAAAGTATGCAAAGAAAAGGAAAACAGTGAAAGCATCAATACCGATTCCAGATGAAAGCGTTGGGCATGGAGACAGGCATGTGTAAAAATCCTGGTTATCAAGGCAAAATACACATGTTTTGCAAGAAAGGCGTTCTACATCTATGTTGTGGGAGGGACAGAAACTGCGTTGACGCTTTCGATCAAAACCAAATTGTTTTGGAATAGAAACTGTCTAGTAAGAGGTTTGGGGGAAATTTCTATTTGCAAATTTAATTTCTTTTATTGTACCGTTTTATGTTCTACTTTGCGAGATAATACGGAAAGAAAGGAAATATTTATCAGTAATTTGTTCGATGTTTTCCTTCCAGTCCAATAAGGCCGTATGGTCCTCCTTTGTTTAGCACTATTTCAGGTCTAAGTGGACCATATGGTCCTCTTATGATTTTTCTTTCTAAAATAAACTTTGAAGTTTAGGTACGTATTATTATGCCCTATAGTTATCATTTAAGTGGAAAAACTAACAAAATAATTCTTTCCAAACTAGAGTAAAAATTGGTCGTTAAAGGATTAAAAGCAGGGAAATGTCACTTCAGTTTTCAAAAAGAGGATCAAGTAAGCACCCAATAACTATCTGCCAATCAATCTGACATCGGTTATCAGTAAAACAATGGAAAGGTTACTCATAGTCTGCATAACACACATCCAAGCCCAAAACTTGATTGCTGATACCCATCATAGATTCAGGAAAAAACGTAGCTGTCGAACAAATCTCGCTGTTTTTTGAGTAGTCAACTGCATATATGACTGTACAAAAGCCGTAGATCTTGTGTATCTCAACTTTCAAAAAGCCTTCGATAAATTTTACGAACTCTAGGAATCATTCAAGATCGAGAAGTTGATGAGACATGTAACGTCAGGAGTCTGCCAATGGAGCGTTTTATTATTGACATCAAAGATTCTGACATCGGGATCATTAGTCAAATCAATAAGTTCACCAACGACACGATACTGTGACAGCATTCACCGAAACAGATAGAAACTATTCAATCACCTCTGAATCGTCTATTACAATGGACTAAAGTCTGGTAAATGAGCTTCTACGTTGACACACTATGAATGACAGGCCTATGGAAGCAGTACGACAACAAAATCTCTATCATTATCACTGAATATCTGTAGTACGATAAGCAAGTAGAAAAATGTGTCAAAAATGGGAGCAAAATCCTTAGTTTCGTTGCAAGAAACTTTGAATAGAAGTCAAAGAACATATATTACTGTTCTAAAAACCGCTAGTTCGGCCACATTACGCAGGACTGAATTGACTCACGTGATTAAGGCCCATGATTGATGGAGTTACTTCAGACGGCATGGGACTTGGGTATTGACCCAAGAATGGGCCAAACGGCTCGTTATTGCCTTATTCTATTCTATTCTAAGTAGCCAGTTCCTTTGTATATTCCACTATTTAGATTCGATTAATTTGAAATTATTTTAAAGATGAACGTATTAAAGATTTACGACGAATTATTGTATTTTGAATGAATATTTTTTATAAATCTATACAGAACTACCATTCTGTATCTTATCTAATGATAACATGGCTCAGATAGTACCTGTTGAAATTTCTTGGTTTAAAAGTATAAAATTAAGGATCTATGAAATAAATGCATTTTTCAGTTTTACCCGTGGTACTATCAGAATCAGAATATTTTTCTTGAATATATAAAAAACTTTCATTTTGTATCTTACCTAACGATAACATGGCCGCGTAGGAGAAGAAAGTTAATAACGGAACAAATGGCGTGTTTTATCGTGATCCGGTGCCTTTGGTATGCACAATACAATGCTTGTAATACATGCGCGTACCCGTTCTGATTTCAGTTCAATAATTTTTCTTCAGTAATAGATAGGAAGTAATGGGACGGACACACACAGATACAGCAAGATGGAGACACATAGTCTATTTTATATGTAGATACTTCCACGGTACGCAGGGGGCTAGAAGGTAGTGCGGGTGGTAGACGTGTCCCGCCTGCGCGCCACCACCTCAGGTGGCAGGAAGTAATGGGACGGACACATACAAAGAGAGGGAGATACATAGTTGATTATATATGTAGATATGTAGTGAAACTCTGGTATATTACTCTACGACGAGACATTCACAAAATCGAACGAATTCAGCATTAGCAACGAAAATGATTTATGAACTCTGCAATCTCAGCTGTGAAAGGCATTTTCAGCTGCTTGAAATCATTCCTCTAAAACAAAGAAGACTACGAGGGCAACTCATGAAAACTTATAAATATTCAAACGACTTTAACGATGTTACTCTGGAAAAACTATTTGACAAACGATAACGTGCAAACTAGAAATATCGGCTAGAAGGTAATAATAAGGCTCTTTGAAGACATCCCTGGTTCTATACTTCTTTCCAGCTGAAAGTGCTTGAATGTAGAACGAACTGCCCGAAAATATAATTTTAGCTTGCACTGTTAACATATACAAAAATCGTCTTGATAATTATCGGATAAGAAAACACCTAGTATTATAAAGTATTGATTCAAGGTGTCAAGGACTCTGGTATAATTTAAAACTGCGTAGGTAACAATCCAAGAATGGACCTAACGGCTCGTTCCTATTGTCAAATTTTTTCTGTTCTGTGATTTCTCAAGCCTCAAAATGTGATTACTGTGTGGCCAAGCCAAACTTACATTAGATGCTGTAGTTTCATCATCGATGGGATGTACTGATGTGACTGCTTAATGGTTTGTAATTCTTATGATATTGTATACTTTTTTCACATGAATGTCCGTCGTTCACCAAACTACATCAAAATCTTTGTCTCTAAATTGACTACAACTTTGGTGGTGCCTTATACGAAGGCAAACACGATATGAAAAAAAAACTATTTTAATTTTACTAGTCATGTGAAATGCTATAAAATTAAAAGATTTACTTACAAAATGACCATTTCTTCATGTTGAAGCGAACATACTGGTGTCGGTGCGTGAAGATATAACTAAGTGTGACTGTTATTCGTCCTTCCATTTCCCTTCTCTAACTTATACTTAGTGTCTGTGCGTGATAGATATCTGACTGCATCTGACTTGGGTAGTTACTAAAAAATTGACCACTCTGGCCATTTCTCTTGCTCTATTGTATTTTATACTATTCCAATTCATTTCATCAGGAAATGTATTTATACATTTCAATCCGGTCGCATTGGCCAAACCTTAGGAGCTGAGCAGTAATGGTTTCGTTCCTCTTCAATGCTAATCGTAGTAATGAATATATTCGGAATAAAACAGTACAGGTGGGAAAGTAATCTCTGAAAATAAAACAATTAGCTGCAGTAACGTCAACTTTTGTAAAATCATGCTACATTTCGAGGTATTTCTTTGGACTTATGTTTTTTCAAATTAATCTAATTACATTCTTTCATTTTATGCTTCAACAAGCTGCTTATTCACTTGAGACTTCTTCTAACATTCAACAAAATGACATTTGATGCTTTATGGTTTAGTTGTTGATATTAATCTGAAAACACATTGTAAATATGATCAAGTTCAAGATTTTTATCGCATGTAAAATATCCAGTAACAATTATTGAATGTTTCGATTATTTGCTTTATTGTGAAGACATTTCTGATATCTATGTGTTGCGGACACTTTTTAATACTATATTTACTTTGTTCAAGGCCGAATATTTTCAGTCACTCGCATTTTCTTACAAAGGATGACTTCGTAATTGAATGATGACGAATTTTAGCTTTCAGATAATCAGCCTAGCAAACAACATAAACGTTATCTAGAGATTTGTGCTCACTCAGCGTGGAAGCCAATGTTGTTTATAACTCTTCATTTAAAAATCACTCCTTCATTCTTTTCGCAATGAAGTCTATAACGGGGGTTAGCTGTGACTTACTTTTCGGACTTAAGAGCCCTTCAGAGGCGTAGGAAGGTTATTTTTTATTCTGTTCGGTAAATGCTGAAATTCTGTGTATTACACGCCTTAGGGACTTCACATTCTTCAGAAATAACTAGATAGTGACTGTAGAACCCTGAGCGCTTTTTGCGAAATACTTAAGTGGGATTAGGTGCGAGGGCCAGTATGCTGTGTCAAGAACGTGTATCATGGGTATTTTATCTATACAATTTCATTTTTATCCCCTTCAAATCCTCAACGATCTATTTGATCTACTCGAACAATTTATTATGACGTGCTACACATACTTATAATGTAAATTATTAACATGCACATCTTAAACGATAAGAGGACTTATATTGTAGATTTGTTAACTAAAGGTTCTGTATTTACTTTTAGTGCGATATTTAGACGGTATATACAAAGTTTATAATAAAACAGCGAATGTGATACTCTGAATGATACATTACTTACAAGTCATCTGATCAAACTCCAGGGATATAATTCAGTATATCACGACAAACAAACACAATTTTTAGTCAAAATGCATAATGAAGAGAAGTTTAATACATGTATGGAATTATTAAATTATTCCTTCGAAGACGTGCGTAATTGCATAGTAAGTATCCTCTGCATTTTAACAAGAAAGGAAGCCTAATATTCCATTTGAATATTTTGAATTTGTAGTAAGATTTTAGACATCGATACTGGAGAAGTGAAAAGGAAACTGCATTTTTGCTGCTTGGAGGAAGTTTGAACAACTTAGTTCCTAGTCAACTGACCATGATGGTCATTTTGAGAGTCTAAGCTAGGATATTGATAGTCAATTGTCCAACTTTTGTACTTGAAAGACCTTGAAAAATGCATCCTGATATTCAACTCTGAGCATTTTCATGGACTGGATTGATTCAGTTGTGTAACATAGCATTCCAGAATTTGTATTGGTCTGATAGCTCATTGTTTGCTGTAATAAACTATTAGACTGATAAAAAATTGGATTGAAATTACTTCACTGGTTAATTCAAAGGCCTAAATTTGTTGTGTGGTGTAATAAAGCTTGAACTATCACTTCATTAGAGTCGCGCTTTATATCCATTTGATGTTTTCTCAAAAGTTCCTGATATTTTTCCTGTATCTTGGTTAGAAAAAAGATTTTTGTTTTGTTGTGTATCTTTGCTGCAAAATGAAGTGAGATATTAGTTTTATTGCGTGTCTTAAATGCAAAATAAAGTGAGATGTTTGCTTTATTGCGTGTCTCATCTACGAAACGGAGTGAGACACTAGAAAACGTATATCTAAGTGTCTCCCTCAAGGCTTGTTGCGTATTACCATTAATATTCATAGTAATTTACACTGGGAGCCGAAGGCGTATGACGTGTTTTCAGAGACTAACACCACCCTTCACTGCTGTAAGGGCTTTTTACTATTTCTGCTAGGCGAGGGAGAAGTAGTAACTTGTCTTGTCTGACCGCGGTTATGAAGCAGGTGCCCAGGATTAATATGAGTATCGAATATGCACGTGAGCAAAAGTTCTACACGATTGATAAATCTGATCCAGATAATCATGGTAGCATTTTTATGTGAACATTTTCAATGTCCATCACCTGTTGGACGCCATTAACGAGGCTTTTCAAAGCCACGAGCTCTACTGAGTTTGTTATGGGATGGGTGTTATTTATTCAATTTCTACACTGTGTCTTCATCTAGTAAGCAATAGTTTCTAACACAGAGTTGCACTGTGCAGGTGGCAGTGTATAAGGCGGAGTTCGAGGCCTGCGCGATGACTTGCGTTGACGACCACATCAAGTTGATGCCCTCCACAAAGAGAAGAATAGCTGATACTCTCTCCAAAAATTCTTAATACATTAGTAGTTTAAAACTCATTTAAATCGTTCATGTTCATGTTGCGAGCTCGGGGGAAATTTGTATGCAAGTGTACAGCTGAATATTTTATATTTGCTCCGCCCGCGCATTCCATTGGTAACGAGAGCCCTCAATTTGCATAAAAATTAACCTCACCAGTGTCTCTATTTAATTCCCTGTATTATAGTCCTCTCGGTCGAAGACATGCTTGAGCTGGGTTTAAAAGTTATAATTTTATACATATGACGCTCATTTTATATGATGGTGCTGGTCGATGCCAATAGGAATGGTATGAAAGAGAGTTAGGTAGTGTCCGGAAGAGTAAACGGAAAACGGAGCTTGATAGTTAGGGAATAGAAGAGATGGAAGGGTGAAAAGATGCGTGTGGTGCATATGATGTAAGTGATTGAGGGGTAGTCATGGAGATGTACTTGAAGTGTTCTGTTCCGTGGTATTTTCATTGTTAATTTTTGTTTAACAATGGTTACGATGTCGCTCGGTATGTTGCAGTGCAGTGCGGTGTGCAATATCTATGCTCTCTCAAAATGTAAATAGCTTCAATGCCTTAGATTCAGTCGACTAAGTGCAAATGGGGAAAATGTCATAGTGTATTCACGGAAAGTTTACTTTGTAAACTGCGTAACTGAGGCTGAAACTACTATAGGACTACAGTATATTTGTGGCTGGATAGATGGTACGCTTGACCGCATAGATCCGAATTTCTGTGGTCAGTTTGGCAGTTACTGTGATCGTGTAAAAACATGTTGAACATTAGTGCAGTAGTTTGTTTTATCCCTGCGTTCATTCGTTTCGACTTGTCTATTTCGGTTGAGAAATACATTTTATTTTTGAAGTTGTGATGTTCGATACCGAAATGGTCAATACAATTTTTAATAGATATAAGCAAACTTATTTAACCACTCCTAATTTTTGTAATTAAATTGAACTTCATTTGTAGTATTTTATCTTGAAAAAGGGAAGTTTGTTGAAGTGACACATGTTCTTTTCCTGGAATGAATCCAGTTGTAAATTTTTCTCAAGACTTATAAACAAAAATCTTGAAGGTCAATGTATACCTTCGCTACTTTTATAGCCCTCATAAGCGCCTGTTTGTCATAAACTCGTTAATATTCACCCAGACTGATTGCAGAAATTGAAGTACGGCATCAGTGAAATCGGGTTGCGTCATTGTTTTACCCAATGATTCATTTGAATTGGCGGAAACGTATTCAATTAGTCATTTTTGTCAACTGACTATGTCAAAAAAAAAAATTATATATTCACTCCTCTCTTGTTAGGATCTAAGGAGTATGGCAGTGAGAACAGTCCTTCGTCTGAGGTGAGGTTTTGTTGATTTCAACATTAGCCTAGGAAAGATGGGATGTTCTTGCGAGATCGAGTACAATATGCAATGTAGTATATGTTGTCACTGCGCGGTGTTCTGAACTAGGAAGTACATGTTTCACTATCTTGTAAGAGTTCTCACATTCGTATATTGTTGCATTTAAAGAAATAGTTGCATATACCGAAAATTATTACATTTATTCAATGCCCATTGAAACTATTTTCTAATTTTGGAATGTAGCGCAGGTAACTTCAATGTCACGTCTAAAGTCTACAGCAGATAACGACTCTGAAAATGATTTCAGCAAGAGAATGAATCAAAACTTTGAAAATAAACGGTACTTAAAGTGTACTAATATCAGGAAAAAATGCATGCGTTAGCTTAATTGTATTTAAATTCTACTATTAAGGATACCGGAAGGTCCTGTCCTCTTTTCTGTGGTTCACTTTGAGTTATTGGGGTAAGAAAAAACTGTGACTGCAGACCTTTACTGTCAGCAATTCGAACGTCTAAATGCATCGTTGCGTTAAAAATGTTCTGCTTGAGTGAACAGGAAAGGAGTTATTTTGCCACACGATAATGCTAGACCCCATTCTCCCAAACAAACTGAAGAGAAAAATAAAGTCTTTAGGTTGGGAAGTTCTTCCTACCCACTATGGTCGTCAGACCTTGCTCCATCAGATTTTCACTTATTTCATTCTTTCGAGCATTTCATCAGCGGAAAAAGATCACAAATGTTCGCGAGGTTGAAGCGGAGTTGAATTCCTTTATTTCTTCCGAAAATGTTAATTTTTTTAAAAGGGATTAAAAAGCTCTGCAGTAGATGGACAAAGGTTATATCTAATGATGGTGACTTTTGTTGACCAATAAAGATTTTTCAGTAAAATTTCTTTCAATTATTATTCCCATCAAAAATCTGGACAGAACTTTCCGGTACCTCTGATACATGAAAAAATGAAAACAAAAAAGTACTGGGGTAGAGAGAAAGGAAATTTTTTTGAGAGTTGTGTAATTCTCTTAGGAACCCCTTGGTTTTTAGTTTCAATGAAATCTAGTCCTAATGCATCTCTAATTCTTTCAGAAATAATAATTACTATATTTACATGAAATTAATTGCTTCAACCCTCAAAAAATAGATGTTGTAGACCATCCAATACATTCTATGCACAATGCACACAAGAATGGTACATCACACACACAAGCTGTAGAAAATATTTTGTTGTTTATGGGAACGTATGTTTTGAATGTTTGAAAAGGACAACGGTGGTTTGCTAAGTTTACATCTGCAAATTTTCATCTCGAGGATAGTCTAAGTTTCGAAATTTTGGAGTCAATTAAGAAGCTCTGAAAAATGCAATAGAGGCCAGCCCGAAGTACAAAAGTAGATAATTGGTTCAACCGTACAGTACAACTCATACAAGCAGAATTTCAAGCCTTTATGGACTACCGAAAATCTCAATACTTAGACTGAGCTTCTCATGATTGGAATGATACCAAACGCAACCAAAGATTGACGGTCTGCACATCTTTGCTCTCAAGGAACCAAAGTGATCTCTTTTTGGAAAGAATAGTGGCTGGGGGACGAGAATTTTTTCAATGACAAAACATACTCAGCGCAAAAGACAGTTGTTGAGTGGAAAGCGAAGTCTGCATCTAGTTCATGGTGAGACATGAGAGAACTGGTTCGCTATGGGCTATTAAACCCCAGCCAAACAATCGTGACTGCAAAAAGCTGCTCTTAACTTGAAAGTTTGGGAACTGCCTCATGTGGAAAAAGATCAGCATTTCTGAATACGAATGGTATTGTGCTCCAGCATGACATTGTTAGACCCCATGCAACAAGAATCACACAAGAAATAATTGAGTTTAGATTAGAAAGTTTTACCTCAACACAGCTCCATCTGATTACCATGTTTTTAGATTTTGTGAACATGCTTAAGTTTTAAATATTATGAACAATTAAAATATGATTTCAACTTGTTTTTCTTTTCAAAATCCTAATATTTTTCGAAAAAGGCTGTAAACGCCTCGTAGAACAATGGAAAAGCATCATTAAAAATGGGAGAAGCAATCACCAAGTTTGAAAATGATCAATTTGTGATTTTTTGAACTTAAATCTATGGTTAAGAAAAAAAGACACGAAGAGAAACATTACTTCCTTGCCGACCTGGTTTGTTAGCGTAGATGACTTCCTACATGTTGATGCCTGACACGTACTTATTCTTTCCCATCCCTGCGTTGTTTTCAAGTTTATGAAGCCATCTTTACCAGTCCTTTGTATGCTCTCGCGGAACTGTTGGCCTCACTATTGACCTCTTCTAAATGTCACCAGATAAAGTAGTAGATTCACATTGAGCCTAAGTACAAGTATCCTCCCTGCGTTCTATAAGCGTTCTGTGCTTCTATATTAAACCTTTTTTGCATTTTAATGGCTGACAAATTTTAAACAAAAATAGCGCGCCTATGAATAAAAGTGCTCTGATTTCAATGGAAGTTTTAGAGATGTTAACATTTTGTCGTTATATGAAACAACTTCGAAAAGTAGCAGTATATTAGTGAACTTTCAGGTTATCATTTATCTAATGTTCAATTTTAAATATTCCCGAAACTTTGTGTTTCAAAATGCCTAATGCCGTTAAGTTACATTTAAATATCTTTAAAAACGTGTTTAAGCTAACTAAATTTCATTTTACAGAGTCGTTCAAATAAAATTTCACTAAATATAGCCCGTCTAACATGGACTGGCTAGGGAGAATTTGAGGCATTCAATGCTTTAGGAGTTTAAAAACGGAACTTGCCAGTTAAAGTGACTCAAAATATTTACAAAGCCTACGAAAGGAAATACTTGGTAAAAGGAACGTTCATAAGATTTATAAGATTCGCAAGTGGAGATTTCAGCTTTGAAGATGATGATCGAACTAGGTACCAATTGAATTTAAAATTGAATAAAATACGGTAAAAGGAACGAGCCATTTGACCCTTTCTTGGGCTACTACCCAACTCCCATGGCGTTTAAAATTAGGGCATATATCACTTACAGGTACCTTAATCACGCACATGCACTTCAGTCACGCACACCTCCCTTATTTACACACGGAGTAAACAAGGAGTAGCGTTTCTCATTTCTCATTTAGCCTTTCTCTCTACCCGTTTCTCAAGAGTAAACAAGGGTAGAGGTGGAGAGGTAACAGTCATACTTTCAGTAGCAATTTTTACGCAATAATTACTTGCCTCATGTAATAATGATCGGACTCCTAGTACACGATGGTTGTATGAGTCGTGGTACACATACGTAAATATGACTCGTGATAGGCAATAATTAAACGACTTGAAATAGACGATTATTACATGACTCGCAATATACAACTTTTATATACCTTTGGGCACACGTTAATCCACCTTCGTGGTTTACATGCATAGAAAACTCGTGGTGCTTAATAATTATTACATAACTGACACTCAAGTATGTATTACATGTCTCCTGGTTTGCCACAATTATACGACTCGCAAAACAAAGTTATAATTTTGCGGAACACATAAATATGATTTGTGATACACAGAAATACATATTACCCACTAGATGGCTTTCGTGGAAATTCCACGGTTTGGATTTGACTAATTTGAAATTATTATAAAGACGAATGCATTAAAGACTTACAACGAATTATTGTGTTCTAAATTAATATTTTCCATGAATACATACAGAACCTGAATTTAGTATCGTTTTTTTCCGAGAACATGGCCTAATTAGTTCCTGCAGAAATTCCAGGGTTTAAAAGTGATAAAATTAAGAATCTATGAAATAAATGACTTTTTCAGTTTACCAGTGGTACTATCAAAACCAGATATTTTTCATGATTATATACAGACCTTCCATTCTGTATCTTATCTACCGATAACATAGCCGTGTAGGAGAAGAAAGCTAATAACGGGAAAAAATATCGGATTTTATAGTAATCCGGCGCCTTTGGTATCCACAATACAATGCTTATCATACATGTATATTCTTTCAGATTTCAGATTAATAGTTTTTCTTCAGTGATAGGAAGTAATCGGATGGACACACACAGATAGAGACATAGAGAGAGAGAGAGAGATGGAGATACGCTGTCTATTATATAAGTAAATGGTACGCAAGGGTTAGACAATTCGCTATACATGAGTATTACATGTTCCACAATATACGCATACAGTATTACATTACTCTTGGTACATAATAAACGCATGACTTCTGCACAATGGTTAAATGAATCACGCTACACAGAAAGTACAGGGTAGCGCAAAAGTTACTTCACCATTTTCAACATTTATTACACAACTAATACAGCTATAAAAATTAGTTACACATGAAATGAAAGAGAAAATCCTCAAGTTTCGTTCAGTATCGATGACAGATTTTAATCATATTTTGTAATCAAAATTTTCAAAATTTCCATGTTCCAAAAATGTCTAAACACATCAAAGACCAACGATTAAAGATAGTGGAAAGTTATTTTTCTCGCAGTGGGTCGTTAGTTGCAGTACAGAGGGACTTCGTAAGAACATTTAATCAATAAAAGCCTCCTAAACATTGCATTATTGCAATGATTTCAAGATTCAGAGATTTTGGCTCAACAGTAGACAAAGAACGCTCTGGCAGACCAAGATCAATACAAAATGCATGTGTAATTTAACGTGTTTCGTTGAATGTTGCAGCAGATTTAACAACGTCGATAAGACAACGTTCCCGTCAACTAGGAATTTCACGATCATTGCAACGCATTCTAACAAAATATTTAAAACTGTTTCCATGTAAAATTCAAGTAACACAATTGTTAAAGTTTGCAGACCATCAACGAAGAAAGGACTTCACAAATGCACGTGCCAAAATCTCTGAATCTTGAAATCATTGCAATAATGCAATGTTTAGAAGACCTTTGTTGATTAAATGTTCTTACGAAGTCTCTTTGTAATCGTGCAGCAACTAGCAACCCATTGCGAGAGAAATACCTTTCACTATTTTTGCTCGTTTGTCTTTGCTGTATTTCAGGATTTTTTGGATATGACAATTATGTAAATTTTGGTTACCAAATATGCTTCAAATCTGTATCATCGATACTGGATAAAACTCGAAGATTTTCTCTTTCATTTCATATGTAATCAATTTTTATAGCAGCATTATTTGTCGTGCAATAAATGTTCAAATGGTGAAGTGACTTTTGCGCCACCCTCTACATAACACCGAGAACACACTGTTTGATGCGTGGTACTCAGTGATGTGGGTCGCTTTATACACAAATTATGCGACCCGTGGTACACACGTAATGCATAATGATTATATAATCATGGTATAACAATATAATCGCTGGACACAATATTACATTACTCGCGTTCACATACTGTAACAATAACTATGACTCGTGGTACCTTTTAGTTCCAAGACGCGTGGTGTAAAATCATCTAAACCCTGTGTTCAAGATAGGCAAGAGTTCATTGAAACACTAAGACTCTCACGTTGAACAGGTTTTTCATTGCGAGATGACTTCGGTCTTCCAGGTTGACCTTTGTCAGTAACAAATCCCGCGAGTCTGAATTTTGCACACAGGGCTCAGATGAACATTTGTTAAATCATTTCATGAAACTCTTCCTTACTCCTACTAATAATCCATTGTTTTCAAAATAACGTTATACAATTGCTGCTTTATCTTTCGTTGTGCATTTACCCATATTAAGGGTTTCTAAAGTATGTTATCATTTGAATCCGTAAGCCTTGTTATGGTTAACCTTTCTTATATATACAAAAACTTACAGTATTCTTCTTTTAATTGCATTTAACTAGAACTTTGTCTCTTTTATAATTTTTGTGTAATAGATGCTAAAAATGATCAAGTGATTTTTGAGCCACCCTGTATTTGCATAATCGGTAGAACACAATAAGCGTGTGCTCGTACTCAGTGGGATACTGGAGTTCTGGTTGTACATTGTATCAGTACTTTAGAGCAGTCTTCTTCAAAGTGTGGGTCGTGACCCACAGGTGGGTCGTGCGACCATCCAAAGGGGGTCACGAAATGTAGGATCATACTTTCTTATTTATGTAATAATGTTATTCCAGGATAAAATATTTCATTTTTTACGATAAATAATTAACAGTAAACCCGATTTCTGCATAAACATTAAATTTTTATGCTATATTTGTTTTACTCTTTGTTTTGTCAAGATTAAAGGGGTCGTACAAAAAAAAAATCTTTTAAAATGGGTCGCGGCGGATAAAACTTTGAAGACCACTAATTAAGAGTACCATGGGGTTTCTTATCCAATATTTGTTAAACGATTTTGAATACATTGCCAACAGGAACGTTATTCTCGGGCAAATAGCCTCAGATTCCGGCAACTTTAAATGAAAAAAGTTTAGAGCCTAAGATGTTTTTTAGTTTCTTAATATTAGATTTTGACCGTTATTTTTAGTTCGCACGTTATCGTGTCTGTCGGAAAGCCCTTCCAGGGTAACATCGTTACCCTCATTGAGATATTTACATGCAAGTCTCTATGAGTTATCCTCGTAACTTCCTTTGTTCTAGGGAGATGAGTTCAAACTGTTGAAGACGCCTTTCATAGCTAAGATTACAAAGTTCTGGAATCAGTTTCGTTGAATTACGCTGAATTCTCTCCATTTTGTTTAAGTCTTGTCGTATGGTAGTAGACCAGAGTTCACTGCATATTCCAGATGTGGCTGGACTAGCACTTTACAGAGCAGTTATAAAATGTTCTTTGACTTATATTCAATGGTTTTTGCAATGAAACCAGGATTTTGCTCGTATTTCTGATGTACTTTTCTACTTGTTTGTTGTGTTAGAGATTTGCTGTGCAACCGATACCGAGGTCTCTTTGTTGTTGTACTGGTTCAATAGGTGTCATTCATTGTGCGTTGGAAATACAGGCTATTAATACAAACGTGCGTTACTGAACATTTATCAATGTTAAATCTCATTTGTCAGGTTTAGGTACATTGTAGTAGACAATTAAAGTCTGATTGAATTGTTACTCTGTGTCTATCGATGAATACTCAGTGACAGAGTTTCGTGTCGTTGGCGAAATTATTGGTTTTACTGATGATTCCGTCAAGGTTATTGATATACTAAAATAATGAAGAGAAACAGGCGTAAAACTATCCCTTTGGCTACTGCTGATATCACATGTGACCACCTTCACATGAATCCTCCCTCGTCGAGTGCGACCAGTGAGCCAGTTTCTTATCCATCGACAGTAATTTGACGGTATTCCCTGAGCTTCCACTTTAGCCATCAGCCTTTCGTGCAAAACTTTACAGAAGGTATTTTGAAAGTCATGGTACACATGTCTACAGCTTTCCTACATTTATATGTGCGGTTGACTTCTCCAAAAATGTCGAGGTTTGTTAGACTGCTACGTTTTTCCTGGAATCTGTGTTGGGTGTTAGTTACAAGTTTTTGGGTTTGGGGGGTATTTTGTTATACAGAAATTGAGTAATTTTTGCTATTATTTCAGGGATAACCGATGTCAGAGCAACTGGGCCATAGTTACTGGGTGCTTAATTGTTTGTTCCCCTGTGAGAAAATGGGAGTGATATTTGCCAGCTTCCAATCCTCCGGAACACTTCCAGTTTCGAGCGATTGCTTCAAGATTTTTCTGAGGGTTTTCTAATTATTCCGGCTGTTTCTTTGAGTATTCAAGGAGCATGGCATTCACCACTGGTTGATTTATACGGACTTAAAAGACTGGACTCTTTTATACTTTTCTACGGTAAATACGCCGCTTACAGGGACTTCCTAAGGGTTTAAGGCTTGAGGTGGCCGGATCTCAGTCAAGGCTTCGCAAGTGAACATTGAAGTAAAGTATGTTTGAGTTAAGCCATCACTGTTGATGTCTAATAGCATCCCCATCATGTATTTCTTTTAAATCGTCTGAAGTTTACGGATTTGTAGATGCTCATCAGATTAGTTGTTGCTTGTGCTGCAAGGCATATTTTTATTTGGCTTTGAATAACCTATAGTTAGTGTTACGGCCCTGCAAGTGTAGATGTGCTCTTGATAATAGAGATCTGCTAAATATATTTTAATTTTTCAATACGACTGTTGCCATCCATTTACGAAATGCTTAATTTCATACGTTCGTCTTACACGCTTTGTTATGATAAGTGGCGGTAAAGATTTTGTCTTTAAGTGTCGTGTGATATTTCCGGGCACTCATAGTAGGTGATCTGACAGCGATGAAAACCATTATTCCCTTTGGGCACAGCTTAAAATCTTAGACTGCAACAAAGGCTTGACTTCAAAAGAATTCGCATACAACATAATATTATAGTATGAGTTCCCAGCAGTAAGGCTAAAGCTTGAATTTGAAAATACGATTCAGAGTGAAACTCTAAGTCGCAAATTTTATTTACTGGTCGAGCACTTAGTGAGATGTGCTGATGATTCATAAAATTTAATTATTATTACAGTTAACGAAAAATTTCATTCCGATTAATCAAACTGATGTTACATAACAGAGAAAGACTGAATATTAAGCACGAAAAGTTGAAACATGTCTCAAATTATCAAGATCTCGATTGAGATAATTAGAGCTATAGTAGACTAAAGTAAGGTTTGTGTAGGCAGGTCAAGATCATCACTGTCCTCATCGATGAAATTGGAGCACTGGTTTTCGTTTGTTATGCTCTCTATTTTGACGATTTCCTTTAAAGACTTCTAGATTTGTTTTGTGTTATGTGTTCCGTCAAGCTGGAGTGCCCCTGCTTGTAGGAAACAGTGTCCGTCAGTTTCAGTGTGAGATAATTAAACATTTAACAATTTTTTGTTACATCATCGATGTAACTTCCCACTTGGGCATATGTAGGATTGAGTCATGTTTTAGTGATGTGATTCAGATTCCCAAGTGGTGGTTTGACTGGGTGCTGAGTTTTTGTTCTGTTCTGAATTTCATGACTATGATTGAGCACATAATCAGTCTTTATTGTACATAGTGTGGCTTAATTTTCAAGATGAAAATTTTGTGATGCGGCATCTTTTCTGTCCTTGCCCGTTTATTCGAATGTTGATGACCTATGGATTACCGGGACATTGCGCAGTCTGTGTTCTCATTAAAGAGAAAATCAAATTTATTATTTGTTTGTATGTTGTAGTTGGTAGCGACTGAGTTTGCGGATAACCAATTAGGATTTTGAAAGTGCTGATTCAGGGGATTCTCATAATTTCCTTTTAGTGTATCCTTAGTTTGGGAAACTTCAGTGCATTTGAAACATTAACGTATCTATGCTCACTTACTGCTCTGAAACATATGTTGTGTGTGTGAAATGTGTTTATTCGTAAGAATTTATCGTTCAACCGTTTAAGATCAATATTTTCGTGTTTTCCCCAATGTGAGCGATACGGCGAGGTAGGTCGCAGCGTTGATTTCATAGGAATTTAGGCGAGAACTTATTGAGTTTCCTTGCGAATGTAAGGCTATGTTTGGTGGTTCTTGAATGTCTGAGCGTAAGTTAAAGCACAGGTCCGGAGTGGAATTAATGTTGGATCCAATTCATTGCAGTGTGCACGCTTTGATCAGTTGTTAATCACTGCAGATACAGTGATTCAATGAGCTTCAGCAACTTGAGCTCATCTCCTTAAAACAAAGAAGACGACGAGGACAATTCATTGAGACATATATCTTAATGGCTTAAACGATGTTACCCTAATAAGGTCTTCTCGACGGAGACGATATCGTGCGAACCAAAAAATGGCCATAAACTAATACTAAAAACCTTCACGTGATCACAGCCGCTAAACTTCTTTCCAGTTAAAATTGCCAGGAACTGAAACCAGCCATCCGAAAAAATCGTTTTTGCTGGCCCTATGAACACATTAAAAAATAGTCTCGACAAATATTGGATAAGACAACATCCAGTTCAATAAGGAACTATTCTATATCCTTCTTAACTTCTGGACCCTGTGTATGATTGAAACATGTGTGCGTGACTGAAATGCCTCCGAGTAATTAAGGTGTGCGCACACAACTAAAATGTCTGTGTGTAACTGAGGTGTACGTATGTGATTGATATCTTTACATTAGACGGAATAAGACTTCGGTAATACCTCGAGAATTTACCAAATGGCTCGTTCCTTTTGCCATATTTATTTTATTCTAGTCTATCGTTGAGGTGTTCTCGCAAATGGTGGGAGCAGTTTATCTAATGGTGTCGATTGTAACGCCTCAGTCTAGTTTGCTCAACTTCGCTAAGATGAATGCCATCTTTTTAAGGGATCATGGCGTCCGATGTATTGGGTCGTCAGATCTAAGTAGATGACACGTTATCCTCTACGCATTTAGTTTACCGCTTCATCGATTAGGCAAACCTGAGTAGTTTATTCGGGTCATTTATTCGTGGATAAATCCTTAAGATAACCTTTTTGAATTTACTTAGGACGTTCTAGATTGAGGTTTCAGAATAATGTAGGAGTTCACCTTGGTGTTAAGTTTCTATTTCATTTGTTATGCATTGAACCATGATTACATCTTCTTGCGTGGTCTTAGGTGTCAAACTAAGCGGGCAGCTTCAGTCACCTGTATCTTAGGATGGCAGAGTACCTTGCGTTCTACTAAACCTCCCTTGAATTCAATTTTTTACCTTATAATGGTGCTATCTTCAGTGAGAAATGCTTCATGTTTCTCGTTGACTTTTTCTTCATCATTCTTCGCACCTTCTTTCAAATTTCGTACTTCGGTGCGTAACATTTTGTTAATTTTCGAATAAGTTTGTATTTTTAGCAAGTTCGGTATTAGGTTATAGTGGATTTTGTCCTTTAGATGATCGTACTATCCTTTCTTTAGTGGCGTTCATTTTGTCAACCAATTCGTCTCTCAATGTGTTAAAACGGCTATTGGTGTTAAGATGGAAATTTGATATAATAGGCAAAGGTGATCTGTAGTTTGCACGAGACCAGTCATTTTGCCTCTCGTTGTCCGAGAAGTTTTCTATCCTTCTGGGAAAGAGGGTGTATTCACACTCGAATTAGCTAGGAACGAGTTGTAAATGGTGTTTCGATTTTGCATATCCTGCATGCATCTTTCATGAAACTTCTTTCTGTGAATTGTGGTCCTTATTTACTCCCACGCATCCTGTCACTGGATTTTGTTTTTCTTCTGTGCGGTCTCACAGGTTCGTGTGAGGAAAATAGCGTTTTATTGTGGAAAAATAGGGATTTCAGACAAAATTAAATACAGTTAGTTCGTAGACCAAAGTGGAGTGTGCTGAGGGATATCAACCGGTACAAAAAATGCGTTTGAACTGGATGGGGAAGCTCTGAGGCCGGGCATTGTTCATGAAATAAGTGGTGAATTATGAAATGCAGCTCAGCCTCACAGTTCATCCACAGTTCCAGAGACTTAAGCACGGAAAGAAATACCCTAGAGGTAATTAGGAAATCATTAATGTGGGTAACTTCAGAAGATATAATGTGTATACAGACGCTTTATCATGGAAGAAGTGAAATTATATATCTTTCTCTAAAATTAAACTGGCACAAGTTGGAATAATATAATCACGGTAGGAATATGGAGGAGCCACAACTTATCAGGGTTACCTTCATTTAGCTTCGTGTACTTCCGATTATAAAAAAGATCTGGTAGAACGAAGCTCGTATAAAAAGAAGTGGGACTCTAAGAGATTTCAACCAGAAAATGACCGTGATTTTCTTGTAGCTTTGTACGTTAAACTGCCGCCTTGGGAATGGGCAGGGTAAGTGTTAATTTGATTTAAGGAAATATAATTAAAAACACCATGCTTACATGTGGCAACAGATCTTGCCCGTATACAAAGACGAAAGTAGTGAGGGTATTCATGTAGATTTCACCCTTAATCAGTAAGTACGTGGCTCAAAGAGTAGAGAAACCTGCCGATGCCTTGGATCGAAGATGCAAATCACTTACGGCAAACGCGACGTGTATTTTTTGCGCCGAAATGGAAGACAGCGGTTATTGTCTTAAGTTGCAATTTATGAGCGCTAAATTTTCATATTCTAGCTACCATTTCTAAATCTCCAGTGAGGTTTACAAGTGGTAAAGTTGATGTTATATCAAGTTAAAATGTAGCTGGCAATCAGAAAACGTTTCACATTTTAATGTGGAAGTCTATCGTCGAATTTGATGGGTCAGTTTTGTAAATAACTATTCAGTAGTTAAAAACATGTTTGATATGTCTTAAAAGTGTATAGTCTAAGAGTTGTATTGCAATAATTCGAATGTTGTATTCGACTTCTTCTATTGAACTACATAGATGGCCGATTTTAGCTACCTAATAGGGCAGACTGCTGCCATTCCACCATTTTCCTTGATTATTCCAATAAAAATGCGTTAAAGTCTTCTGTGTGTTTGAAAATTTTCTCACATCTACCATGAAGATAGGAAACTTTCAATGATTTTATTGTGTGGATGTTTGAGTCCCTCGAAACATGATTAAGTTGTGATTTCATTTTTATTTTTGTGTTTATCAGTATCATTTACAAGAATTGATAAAAAGTAACACTCTCTGTAAACCATGCATTTGTAAAGAACTTCCTTTTTTTAATAAATGTACGTAAAATTACAATTAATAGACTTAGGCCACATTCGAATATCGTCGATATCGCGACAATCGTACGGGGCTTTATTACAGCCCTATGACGGAGTCTCTTCAGATATTTTTTATAAGTAGTCGCTTCTTGCTGCACACCTGTTCTTTGTTGTGCTTGTGGTGAGCGTCTCTGTTGTTCTACAGGTGAGCGCGCCGAGGACACTTCGTGAGACTCGTCGTGTGCAATTTCAATCTGATTATTATGAAAGGCTGAGGTTAGTTATCAATAGTTTCAAGACGAGATTGGTTATCAGCTTCTAGCTGTTTGTCACAGTGAGGCTACGACGACTGAAGACTAAAGCTCTGGTTTGTGATTTTGTTTTTCAACTCTTCTGAGTGCCCTGCTTAGAGTTTCAGGCTTAGTTCTTGAATTTTACATGATTTATTTTCAATGAGTGCTGACGATTCATGGCAGAAGCGGAAGTCTTTCGTATTGTAACCTCTCATTTTGAAGAATTGCAAGATGTACCTTACCTGATATTCTTTAGAGTATTTTATCCTCGCTTTCAAAATTTATTCTGTGTTACGGTTAGGCTCCAGGATCTGTCCCATTTCAAGTAATTCGCGTCAGCTGTTCAGTGTGTATTTACGGAGTCGTGCACATATAGTGCTAGTCATAAAGTTATTAAATTTTTGAAATTATTATTGGAAAATGTTATAAATTATCTTACTTTATTGAAATCACTCTGCCAATTAGAAATTATTTGATATCCATCTGCTTTAAAGGGAAAGACGGAAGTGTGAACTGGACAATGCCGCTGTAGCATGGCTAGCTGAGAGACTTTCGAGTGTGTTTTGATATACAAGGGTAGGCTTATCGAGTGTCTGGAAGTGCACTTGATGCTTCGAGCGCTGCTTATTATGACGGATCTTGCTCAAAATTTTCCCTCACCTAGAATTTTTCTCGTTCGTTCCAAGGTTGGTTGGAGGAAACATTCACGTAAATCAGGTATGATTTATAAGTTTCGTAGGATTGTTTTTCTCTTACATTTCACATGATTTAAATACCTTATTCGCGACACATCAGTTCCCAGCAACAGTGAGGGGTTCTGATTTAATGAGAAGCTTCTGTAACATCGTTTGAAGAAAGTTTTGAAGTATCAGTTGAAGAATAGGCGAGAAAGCTCAGTTCAAGTCATATAACTATTTATTAACCATTTCTCGTCATCTAATTAATAGGATGACTTGCTAGATGCGTAACTCAATTCATCAAACGATTGGTGTATAGTGCCCCGCAGAAGCTTTGAGTGTCATGACAAACGCGAATTTAAATGAATTCATTTGATCACGGTCAATAAATTTTCCTTGCTTATTAAGTATTATGTAACAAACTGAATGAAGATATCAGAATTATAGTCTCTTGAGAGTACCAAAAAAATTAAAAGGGAAAAAAGAATACAGAAATTTAGGGTATATTTAATAAAAACATTCTTTGTATTGTGTAACATAATCCATATTGTCAATAACTGCTTAAAGACATTTTGTATAGTCTCCTACAAACTTGCCGCAGGCAAGAGGATAGTCTGTGTCCGGTTGTATACTCATCCAGAAGTTTTTCGTGCTGTTTTTTTAAATATTTTACGATTATACCGTTTCATGGATTGTAATTTAAGTAATTTGAGTTGATAAAAAAATTCGTATCTCCAATACCATCTTTATGAATTCTTGCAGTGCTTTCTGAAGATCTTGACTGATTTACTTACATATTGTTCCCACAGTTTTTGAGTTTTTACTGCGGTTATAGGACAGGACTATCAAAATTGCGTCATTGTGGGAGGATGATTTAATTTATTGTTTTTCTGTTGAATATGCTTAGCGTGTCGTCTCTAGAACGGCTTAAAACTTCTGAAACATCAAAATTATCTAAAACTAAATTTAAAGGCTGTTTTAATAATTTATCTTAAATTTTTGTCTTGCTCTTTTTTATTTTCTTGGTTTTAGTTTTTGTACTGAGTATAGAATTTCGATAGTTGCATAAAAAATTATGCTTAATACTTGATAGTTTGGGAAAATTTTCTTGGCCTGCATTGGTTTCAGGTGTTTAACTGCGTTTTTCACGACGTTGCTTGAACTTTCACAGGGCACTGCATGTAAAGTTCTAACTCATTTTAAAAAGGTAAATGATATTAATAGGTTAACATGATCTTCGGCCTGCGAATGAGCTTTTTTCACCGTCCATTAGCTAGTAAATAATTTGTGCAGTTTAATGGTCTTATTTACTTAGGTGATATCTTGAAAGCTGGATCCTCTCTAGTAATGACAACAATTTTGCTGCGTCATCGAATTCAATATCGAAAATTCATGAAAATCAATAGTATGCATTCCACATAAAAATTTTAGAAGCCTGCTATTGAGGTAGAGGTATTAAATGATGAGTTGTGGATGTACCCCGAACCAACACTTAGGGAAGAGTTTTCGGGCTCTACGAATATTCGAATACGAATCATAGCTCTATACGAATACTCGGATAGAGCTATGATTCAGGGTGAGAGATAGGCCGGACTTCGTTCGTTGGGTACTTATTTCATACAAAAGCTAGGACATGTATGAAGAACTATATTCAATCAAAAAAGACTCGAGACTTGAGAGAGAAATACTCGTGAGAACGGCGCTTGATTCAGAGAAAACATGGAACATTAAATAATTTTGAAACAAAGGAAACTATTAAGACGAGAAAACAATATTACCGAAAACTGAAGTAGAATTACTATGCCACGAAATGCAACAACAAATTTCAGTAAATTGATTTCCGGTTTAGGAAGGCAAATGCGGGTTTCAAAAAGTACGACTTGACTCACTTTTGAATTAAGTGAAAATACAAACAAAACAGTAAAAAACCATCAAAGCATAATCTAACTAATTTGAGATAAAACATAAATTTTTTCATTCAATATTTCAGTTTTATTGTATCTGGAATCAGAAACATTTCTGACATCACGTCTTCGAGGATCATTGGACCATATTTTTTGAAGATGCTAACGGGGATGCAATTTGTGTTAATGGAAACCTGTATAGACAGATGATTCAAAAATATTTGATACCTGAAATTGGAGATAATAACACAGAGATTACTTTTTTCTAACAAGATGGAGTTCAGCGCACACAGCGAAAGAAACAATGCAAATGTTCAAAGCAATTTTTCCAAACAGAATAATTTCTCGTTTTGGTGATATACCGTGGCCGCCTGGATCTCCAGATCCAAGTGCTCTTGGTTTCTTTCTCTGGGGATACTTAAAGGAAAATGTTTACATTGAAATGCCTGATACTTTACAGCAATTGAAACTTAACATAATTCAAGAGATCAACAACATTTCACCAGAGACATTAAGGAAAGTAATGAACAGTACTGTTGGAAGAGCACGCCATTGTTTGACTATTAATGGAGGTCATTTAAAAGATATTGTAATCCATAGTTAAACGTATTTTATTGTTTCATTTATAAATTATATTAAACTTTGAAATTTCTTTTTTCATTCTTAATTAACCAAATTTCTTTACCATTTTTATTTTTATAGCTATAATAATTTTAAAAAGGTACCTTACTTGTGGGCTACCCTGTATATAACTAGAAACAAAATAGTGCTAACGTGACTGATGCCTTGCAAGGAATACGAACAATACAAGTACTGAATAAAACAAGTTTAACAAGTTATATTTACAGAATAAACTTAACTAGCTTGTTCTTTGTATTATATTGTCTCTGAGGTTTCACTTTTTTAAGTGTTATTAATCTTCTGGCCAAAAACTTCCAAAAACATGTAAAGTATTTCTCATTTTTATTTTTGGGCAAACAGGATCAGAATCTTAATTGTAAATGTTATTGCACAACAAACAGAAAGGCAGTTTTAAAATTAAAAGATGTATCTAGAAACGTAATGTAAAGAATAATGAGTTAAATAATGAGTTGAAATTTCAAAAAGTCATTCAATACGTCCTAAAATATTGGCAGTTTTAACTTAGCGAAGAAGCATGTTATGGATTTGAAAATTCGCAGCTACGGCAGTATTTTAAAATAATGGTTTCGTTTTAGTGGGAATAATTTTGGTATTATCATTTTTTATGCACTGTTTTAAAAAAAGAAAACTAAAATACTATCATTTTTCAGAAGAATTTTACCAAAAAATGTGCTATGTTAACATGCAAGAAAAACAAGCATAGTCTTGAAAACATATTTCATTATACTATACAATAAGCTTAATGTACTGCACAGCAAATAAAAGTATCAGGGATCTGATATATGTCATAGTGTGGAAAAGTTGAGGTCTCGATAATTAAAAATGTTCATAAACTTAACATACATCGCTTCCGTTTTACAGAAATTGAAGTAATGATGTTTTACAAATTTTGGATCTTTTAAATACATGAGTAATAGTCAATAATAAAGTGATAGGGTAAAATAAAAGTACATCTATGAAACTGCTTTTGAAGAAGAAATAATAATTATCATGTGAACTGCGTTGGAAGTTTTTAGCACATATTTACTTCTTTTAATTTAATTCGATGTTCAAATTTTTCAGATACTAAAGTTCTTATTTGACTAGAAATTTTATAATCAAGGTAGTTCATTTCAGAGGAAGGGATTTGAGATTCCCTAATGTCAGTTTTTTCCTAATGTCAAATGAACGGTACCTACTTAAAATGAAATTTATCCTAAGTAGCTTTTTGTTCCAAGCGCTGTGTGGACAAATTTTTAAAGCATTTATTTCTGCATTTATTTATTTATTTATTTCTGTTACTTACCTTGAAAATATTTAAGTATGCCTCCCATAACTAAGCTGAAGTAGTCAAGACACGATAATATCAGTGATCGGGTGGCTCATAATCTGATTTTCCCGTCAAGCATATTTTTCACGGCGTTGAAAAACATTAAAGGTCCGTTTATTCTATTGCACGTTTTCTTTAAACGCGACGTGGAAGACGTGTTTTGATCAAACCAGACTCCTAAACATTCAACTCTTTTTACTAACTTGATTATATCATACTACGATTTTGAAGTGTTTGAAATGCCTTCAGCGTTCACTTCTGTTTTTGGTAATTTCATCAGAGTAC
>VCRD01002885.1:51710-65412 GCA_006783055.1 Trinorchestia longiramus | reverse complement strand
CCACAGAACACAAGATGTGTTGTACACACCCAGGACCACAGAACACAAGATGTGTTGTACACACCCAGGACCACAGAACACAAGATGTGTTGTACACAACCAGGACCACAGAACACAAGATGTGTAGTACACACCCAGGACCACAGAAAACAAGATGTGTTGTACACACTGACCTCTTGATGGGGACAGAGGTATGTGTCTGGGCAGCAGCGGGTGTAGCAGCGACACTCCGTTTGCATGGCCGACCACGAGGTTTGCCTCTCCCTCTCTCCCCACCTACAAGAATATAAGTTGACTTTCCTTAACTAACATAATGCAAATAACTTTAATTAGTTATGGAAAATACAATCAACATTAATAAGAGACTAAAATTAAATGGTTTAAATTAGTTAACAAAATATCATTGACTTTAATGAAGATTAAAATGTAAATTGACACCACAGCACGCTCAGCGACTTTGTTTTTTGGAAAAACCTGTATTGTGAAAAACGCTTTCAGTGTCCACGTTACAACATCAACAGGCAGCACCTTTAGCTAAAATGCAGTGTGCGGTGTCAGCTTGAAATCTATCTTCTTATTAGCGTAACTTGAATCGTGGCGGAAATGCCATACAATTCACACGATAGTACAAACAACTGTTCACAAATGCTCTTTGATGCACGAAAAAAATTATTTGCTACTTTTCGTAAAGAAAACCAACGGATAGATAAGAGTCTGACCTCTCTGTACCCATTATCTTACACCCGAAAAGAGAGCATGGCTGTTTGAAAGGAATGACATCGCTGTAGTAGTACATTCTTCAACAATAACGCTGTAGTACAACAATAACAACAAACAGTATCATGTAAAACTAGAAAAACGAACAACAGTATAATGTAACAGCTAACTAAGCGGTTTAACCACCTAGTATACCAGCTTAGGTGGTTAAACCAGTAATATAATAATAATAAGTATAACAAGGGGTTTGACTCACGTGCTGGTTCAGATGGACCGATTGGGCTGCTTCCACCCGCGCCTCTTCCCCCTCTTCCTCGTCCACCACGTCCACCTCCTTCTCCTCCTCGTCCACCACGTCCAAATACTCCTTCTCCACCTCGTCCTCCTCCACCTCGTCCACCTTCTCCTCCACGGTCAACATTGACCATAGCAGCAGCCCCAAGAGCGTCAGGCACAGCTGCTTTCGCCGGTGTACAGTCCACGGTCTCAACACCTGCTCAGGTCCAAGTTACTGTCATTTCTTCATAAGACTAAAGAAGAAATTATTCGCATCAGAGTGAGGGCGCTCGAGCAAAAAGTAGTTAGGTTAGCTCCTTACGAATGACTCCTAACTATGAGACATCAACCGTTCTAGCATATTTAGGAAGAAGTTTAGCGTCGGTTTTTTCAGATTTTGATGATGGGTTTGATACCCAGCAATTATTATAAAAATGAATTTCCTTCAAAGGTTTTCTCTAATTCATCTAAGACATTGCGCATCATTGAACTCGCCAGCTCATTGGTGAAGGCTTTGTGGGACTGGCAAGCAAGAACAAATCCAAAGTTTTGATTAAACAAATCTACAACCATTCCTGATAATTTACCTACAATTATTTGGCATTTCGCTCATTAGGACGATTGTTATGAGCACTGTGCTCATTATGATGTGTGTTCCTGAGTATTTCACTTATTATGACGCGTGTACCTGAGCATCGCGCTCATTATGACGTGTGTTCCCAAGTATTTCACTCATTATGACGTGTGTTTCTGAGTATTTCACTCACTATGACGTGTGTACCTGAGCATCGTGCTCATTATGACGTGTGTTCCTGAGTATTTCACTCATTATGATGTGTGTACCTGAGCAATCGCGCTCATTATGACGAGCGTACTTCAGTACTTCACTCATCATGACGCGTGTACGTGAGTACTTCACTCAAGTGTCTCAAGCCTCACCGCCCACAACAGCAGCAGGAGGAGGAGGAGGAGGAGGAGGAGGGGCGCCACGCTGAGTAGATACAGCAGAGGGCGTCTCTTCATGGCCACCAGGCACCTCAGACTTGCAGTGCTGACGTACAGTCTCCATCAGGAAGTGCAGTCTCTCCTCACCAGCCAGAGCCTGAGACCTAGCCAACAAAACAAGGTTCATCAGGAGTCTGAGACCTAGCCAACAAAACAAGGTTCACCAGGAGCCTGAGACCTAGCCAACAAAACAAGGAGTGACATCAAGTAACTAAGTAGTGTTAGTTTATTGAGAGCTAGAGTAACTAAGTAGTGTAAGTTTATTTAGAGCTGGAGTAACTAAGTAGTGTAAGTTTATTAAGAGCTGGAGTAACTAAGTAGCATAAGTTAATAAGGAGAGCACAAGGCTGGTTTAGAACTCACAGGTGAGAAGAAAGGAGGGTACGGCAATGGCTCTCTTCAGCTAGCATGCCAGCACTCTTCAGTATGTGTTCCACGAACATCTCGAGCACCCGAGGTGAAACTCAGTCAAGGAAACTAAGCAATTATTTTTAAACACAGGATTCATTAATAAAAAGTATAAATACAGGGAGTCCTCGAGTTACGAACAAGCATTTTCATTTATGCGCCGCGTTACCATGTATTCAGCCACGCGAGCAAAACAACTAGTATGTATGTACTAGGCCCGGTTCACAAGCTACGAACGGATCGCCGTAAAGCGGAACATGAATTAGTAGAATTTATGGTACTCGTTGCCGTAAGTTGAAATGCCGTAAACTGGGGACTCCTTGTATACAGTAATGCATTCTATAGCATTAGAAAGATATGCTACATGATGAAAAAGTACGATTTATCACTGAGAACTACAGTATATCCTTCAGAAACATAGTATGTCACTGAAAATTATAGTATATCGCTAAGAAGTAAGCTACATTGCTATGGGGTGCACTATACAGGGAGAGAGTGTACGATATATCACTGGAGAGCACGCTGTATTGCCGTGGCTATAAGGGAAGAGCAGGTGGAAGTACGGTATTTTACTATAGGAACAAAGCTTATGCTATTCAAATCAAACTCCTTTTTTAACAATTCCTCATTAAGGAGGAGCAAGGACTTTTTGGTATGCAACATGCACAGTTCAAATTTGTAATAATTTTGTATAGAATAGAACATGGTACAACGAAAGAGCTGATTGGTTCATACTGACCAACCCCTCCCATGGCAAAACCTAGAGCCTAACTGAAGCATGACATATTGATGTTGTTTAATGATCAAAACACAGTTCTTGTATGTTCTAACTAAATGTGTTATTTGAAGTCTATTAAATATATTTCATGCATGCCCACTGCAACATCACCTTGCTGGCAAACAGATTTTCAAACTTATGAAGTCAAATAAATTTTGTATTCCCAATTTGATTGGAAAATATGACATCTGTCAATGAATAACTAGAGCATGATCTAAAATATTGACAATATCAGTACATCAATAACAGCATACCCAACAATTATGAAATATTTATAATAATAAAGGATATAAATTATGACTGGCACTGGAGCAGCAACTTTCCCAACTTCTTCGTCCATCTGCATGATCTTCTTGATCCGTGCCTGAAATGCAAATTTTGGGTTGAAAACAAGCAATGGCTATTAATAATTAAATTCATGTGAAACAATCTCAGATATATAACTTCCAAATAAAATTGAAGCTTGACATTCTTGTACTTTTACTGATGTAAGAATTTTTCTTGAATAATTTGTAATAATTTTTTATTACAATTGAAAAAAAGCAAATATTATGCATTAAAAAATCTGTACTGAGTTTAAGTTAAAACATAGACAATCAATACATAACTAATTATGGAAACAATTTTATTTTAAAGTCCAAAGAATAAGATGCAACTTTTACTCAAAACTATGCATAAAATAGAAATAAATGCATAGGCATTTATAAAAGAAGACATTCACCCACAACTTTTAATGAAGTTCACTGACCACCTCTAAGAGCCCTGACCTCATCTCTGCTACAGAAGATACGTACAGTTGTTGGTGGCACTACCACTCATTCTAAGCATTGAATACCTCTGCCACTCATTCTAAGCATTGAACATCTCTGCCACTCATTCTAAGCATTGAACACCTCTGCCACTCATTCTAAGCATTGAACATCTCTGCCACTCATTCTAAGCATTGAACATCTCTGCCACTCATTCTAAGCATTGAGCATCAATGCCACTCATTCTAAGCATTGACCACCTCTGCCACTCATTCTAAGCATTGAGTGCCTCTGCCACTCATTCTAAGCATTGACCACCTAATAACATGTGATGTGGATTTATGCTCTGTGTACTAAGTTGTGGAATTAATCACAATAAAGTGAATTTATTTATTTACTACTCATGTAAAATATAGATGCATGCCAGAACAGCATCTCAAGGACACAGGTTTTGAGGTCTAAGTTTGTTACACTCATGAAATCTTTAATGTCACACAATTCAAGTTCAGGGGCTTCAAGTATATAATAATACTAAACAGTTAAGAACTTTTTTTTAAAATTTTGCATTTTAACATTATTCTTTATCAAAATACATTTATGACACCTAAAAATAAAATATATTAGAAGATGCTAGATAGCTATTCAGAAAATACAATATAAAATAATATCAATTGAGAATGCCTGATCACACCTATAAAATATGTCACACATTCATAAAGCATTTATTAGCCATTCCATGTACACATAATTAACATCATACTTACAGGTGGAAAGCGGGAGTTATAATTCTTCTTGCTAGGCATAATTTAAAATACAATAAGGCATTTAACAAATTAAGCTCCTCCTGAAAAACAGTTTTAAATTTCATTAAAAAGTTACACATTTCCAATAGGCTACAAAAAAACATGTAAGATATTGTTACACAGATATTAGCATCATAGTTTTGCTGCTGAGGTCAAGATTTTTACTGTTAGTACTGGTAACTGAGAAAAATTGAAGTGCGTCACTACCTTAAAATACAATAAACTTAGACTTGAGGGCTCTTTCATTTACTTCATAACCCAAACTGAGAATCTCCTCACTTGGTTGGAATTGCTTTCAGTGACTAAGTTGATTATATATGAGATTCAGAATAAAACTATTGATTTCTAATTGAGTTGTAACGTGAAATATGCAACTTTGGCTTTTCAAGCACAAACAAAGTCAATACAGAAACTGAAAACAGAGGTATTCCCTCTGTCCCAATTCACTAAAACTGAGAGTTTAAACCATATCAGTTAGGCACAACAGCAAAAATATCAAAATATTAAATCGAAATTTAATACAATTTGACCTTTCGCCACAGACACACTAAACATACGGCTATCCAAAATTCAGGAGACTTAGACTTAGACTTAGATCGAGGGCCAGCGTTTGGCTGGGGCCTTTGTAACGGCCTTCAATTAGGACTCTCTTTCCAAAACACTATCATATTCGGAACAACAGACCGAAATACTAAAGCGTGGATTTGGCCAAACAATTATCGTTCGTTATACATGGTTGTAGAAATGACATCGTAATGCGCAGAACAAACAAAAAACTAAATTAGAGCAAAAAACATTCACAATTACCTACAAAAAACGTGCATTTGATCAATATAGGTGCATATTGATCCCTCTTAAGACTTTTCTATATTTTGCACTATATCTGCCTACCTTTTGGAGTATAATAGAAATGGACTGGAAGAAAAATAGTGTATTTAAAATTTAGTACACATATAAATAATAATTCAACACTCATTCAATTCTTATTGAGTGACAGGAAGTATTTGAAAATGTTGAGTATACTACATGCACAGTATCCCCCAAAATTTTAGGAACCTACTTCAAATACATAAATGTAAATGGTTATAGTTGATGGCAGGTAATGGAATTTTTCGAACTCATAATGTTTTATGTGATTAATTCAATGCAACAGTAATTCACCACAACAAATACACTAAAAGCGAAATGTGAAGAAGTGGAATGTATAAGTGTACGATTTATTCATTATATGCATAGCTAGTATTTTGTAGTATGACTGCCATTATCAATAACTGTTCAAAAACGTTTTATACTTATAATTTAATCAAATGGTTAAATTATTCAGCTCGGTGTACAATCTACGTCTTGATTGGCACTGGGTGGTACTTAAAACTAAAAGAGGCGCACTACGAAAACAACAGAAATATTTAAATACTGATGTACATACTTTATCACCACATATCAGAACAGAAAACCCTTGATAACCGATTTATGATCCCACATCTATGATAGTTTGCAACTCTAGATACTCACCCAGGCTCTTCAATCACTGCCAATAGAATGACTCTCAAGTCTTTCCACTTCTTCTTAACGGAGATGATGATGATACTATAGTCAGTTACTCTTTATATCACATCTCTGCTTGATCCTCCGATCACAGAAGCAATGGTGAAACTTTAAATACTGGTTTATAAAGGCGCCTCAATGAGCTTGATAAAAGTCTAATCTTACTCCGGGCATCCTCGAGAAGTTTGGATACTGCTAGCTGATTTTAACAGCCAAGCTTCAACGTTCCTATTTTATCTGCCCTTGCGACCTGACTTGAGGAGAATAAAAGAACATTGTTAGTGACTCAGGTTTTATATTTCTTAGGCAAGAGATAGAGCAAGGTCTTCATATCTTTATGAGTTAATGGCTAGTCCAGAGCTTCAAGAGGTAATTAAGCCAGTCCAGAAAATTAGACAGTCTAGAGCTACAGCGATAGCTGATGAAGCAACAGCGGCAGCTAATGCAGCAACAGCGGCAGCTAATGCAGCAACAGCGGCAGCTAATGCAGCAACAGAGAGTACAGCTACACCGGGCAAGGACAGAGGGTTCCCCCAGGTCAATGAATTCTATATAACCTGTCACGTGTTTAAGCTTGGAAATGCAGCCCACTAATTCGAGGTGGGTCTTCTTATTAGGTTAAACCAAGACGTGAACGAGATGTTGCCATAACGCTACGCTCTAGTTGAGAATGTGCAATTTCTATTGTTAATCGATATGAAAATATGACAATAATATGTGCATAATACACGTGATTCAATTGTAAGAGAGTTATTAAAGCTTATACTAGTTTTAGTCTTATTTACAGTGGTAAAGATGAAGACTTATTTTAATACTCTTCAATTCATGTTGGTAGATCATGCTACATTATCTCTCTTGTTCGAGATCAAAAATCTATGCCGTTACGTAATATTGGTAACGGAAAAGGTAGGTTTACTACACGGCACTTGGCAATACCACAGGAAATCTCTCAAATTGACGCTGACGGCTATCGAGGAATAATAGAACATGCTCTTAGTCTCGTGAACCCGATCCATAATAGAATAGAATAAGGCAATAGGAACGAGCCGTTTGGCCCATTCTTGGTTCAATACCGAAGTCCCATGCCGTATACCGAAGTCCCATGCCGTTCATAATGCCGTATGATCGCGGATGAAAGTAATAGAGCCGATATTTGAACAGCCTAAAACAGTAGTGATATCAGATCAGAGTTTAGAAGTCAATTGTGCAGCACAGTCATGTGTGATGCATAACTGAATGCGATATTTGGGAAACCCAGGAGCAAACAAAGGCACGTGCTGCAGTATTTGAGGGAACAAGAACCAGCGTGAAATCTATCAATCAAGGTGAGCGAATAAGTTTGTTCTCGAGATAAAGGCTATGAACTTACTAAGTCTAGATGTACCGAGTCGAGTTTTGTGTACATTGAGAGGGCTAAGTCAGTAGTTTGCATGATTATGTTGTAGTGTCTTTATCAGCCCTATAATCGGAGCAAAGATGAATGTATGTCTTTATCTATGAGCACATGGACGGCAAGGCACAACTTTCAGCAATCAAACACAGTGTTCGATTGATGTTATGGTGTGATATGGTATGGTAATTGGAAATGGCTGCTTTATGATTGGTTGATCTACACCAGCGACGAAAAATGACCATTAAATATTTGGTTGCAGGCTCAAAAGAACCGATAACGTTTTTTATTTTGAGTATGTTATAGGCGCCCCAATAGCAGCTTTAGATTATTATTACCAATATCCATACACTTATTCACAATGGCAGGTATGATATAAGGTTGAGAAGGTTGGTAATGAATGGCTCCCAATCCATTAACCCTTAAGCGACGAAAAGGATCATACGGTCCTCTTTTATGGTCTTTGGGAGAATTGGTCTAATAATTAAACAGTGAGCAATATGAGGTTGCTACTAGGTTTGAACGCGGCGGCATGTTACAGCGTCGTTCTTTTGGCTGCCTGGCTCTCAGCGTGCTTCATTGCATCAGTGTACAGACGGTCTTTGTGAGCTTAGACGTACAAACTAGAAAAAGAAATTCGTCGCTAGAGGGTTAAGTAGATTCTTAGGAACTAGTAGGTTAGGTTGAGGGTTGTCAGGCTGATGAGGCACATCATTCTATCTTTGCTCCATTTCAAAGTTGACTATGTCAGTATTTGTAGTCAAAAAGTTGTTGATCATTGAAGAATTGGGTAAAAAAATGAATCTCTATCATGTCCTCAATTAACAAAAATTATTATCCTACCTCTGTCAGTAGATGGATCCGACGTTCTTGCATGCAATTTCTTTTTCTTCATTCCTTTGATCGGTCACTCCCGTTTAGATTTCCAGTCTGCAATCCTTCTGCCCCGGAACCAATCAAAGACTTAACAGTGCTGCAATGTAGGACACTTCGTAACATTAATACTTACATTAATACTTATATTTGTATTATCCGTTTATTCTTGATTACAGAGACTATTTTTTTCTTTTCATCAGGCCTGGCCTCTTCGGCGGCACCTTCAGCCGTGTCAGTTCAGCCTAGATTAGTTAGCATAAGTAGGTTAGTATAGATTGGTTAGCATAAATTAGTTACCATAGATTGGTTAATATAGATTAGATATTATAGGTTTGGTAGAATGGGAAGCTTGATGAACAGCTGTAGTTCGTCACTTGTTCAGCAACGCAACTTCTGGGCCGGCTGAACATAGTTTCTGTTCATATAGAATCCGACTATTCTATCGCCAGTGAGCTTTCAATTGATTAAACTTCCCTGCTAGAACCTATAGGGCCAGAAATTGTTCCCCTACAATACCTACTCACATTAGGGGAAATAATTAGACACTTAACAAAAATAGAAAATGCCAACAGAAATTCATACCTGAATACTACTCATGCAGTTCTACCCTTACACAGTGAAGCATTACCTTGCTTGGAAATATTTAGCCCATTCCTCCTGCAGTGTCGCCAGCAAGCTCCTATTTAATGGAAATGGCATCATCTATGATGAGAAGAAATAGAATTTAGCTCCTGAGCAATTACAGAAAAATTTGTATATAAACATAACTAACTAATAACTCAGAACAAGGAATAACGGGGAGTAGCAACCTTTTCCGAATGGATGGTGGATGGGGAAAAAGGCTGTCTCGTCATCGTTTTGAAAAGGTAAAAAATTTCGTCGGGGAATACCCAGTGCATTTGTTCTGAAAATTCAGAAATCTGATATCAATAATTGCAGATCATAGTCCAGCAGCATCGCATGTTTTATGTAAGAACAAAACGAAAAATGCAAACACTGGAGCAAACTAACGAATAACTTTTTACCTTTTTTGGTCAATGTTTTAGAATTCTATGAAGCTTTGTATAACACTCAATTAGCGATGGGAAACGAGAAAAAATGATTCCAATGCTGAAAAATTCCATCTGGATTTTCATCCATAGGTCATAGAAGCCTGTGTAGGAATTGAGCATCTCATTTTTTGTTAATTATTCCTTAGTTCACACTAGTTATTTGTATTTTTAATTCTGTTCATACATAAAACATGCTATGCTGCCGGTCTAATCTGCAATTATTGATTTCAGATTTCTGAATTTCCTGAACAAATGCATAGGGTATTCCCTTACGAATTGTTTTTAGCTATTTTGGTCAAATTAAAATTCTATGAAACTTAGTACAACACACAATTAGCGATGGGAAACAAGCGAATATTTGTGCGTAGATCACGAAAAACACATGATTTTGTGCGTTTCCTAATGCTTTTCCAATCATTTTGGGAGAAAAATATTGAAAAATGATTCATTCAAAAAAACTAGCGAATCTTGGAAATTGGTAAAAAGTAATTTTACGTAAACTGGAAATTATGGTATTTTAAACTGTCGTGTACAGAAATTTCTGATCGCATGTTTTATGTAGGAACAAAACGAAAATTTCAAGCAACTACTGCAAACTAACGCATAATTAACAAAAATTGAGATGCCCTGTTCCTACACAGGCTTCTATGACCTATGGATGAAAAACCAGATGAAATTTGCAGCATTGGAGCCATTTTTTCTCGTGTCCCATCGCTAATTGAGTAGGCTATTATACAAAGTTTCGTAGAATTCTAACGCATTGACCAAAAGGAGTGAATAATTTCGTAAGGAAAAACCCTGTGCATATGTTCAGGAAATTCAAAAATATGAAATCAATAATGACGGATCATAGTCGAACAGCATCGCTATTTTATGTAGGAACAAAACGAAAATTGCAAACAACTAGTGCAAACTAAAGCATAATTAACAAAAAATGAGATGTCCAATTCCTACATAGGCTTCTATGACCTATGGATGAAAAACCAGATGAAATTTGCAGCATTGGAGTCATTTTGGTGCTTACGTATTATCGGGAGGACCTTTAAAAAAACGACTCAAAAATTAAAGTAAATTATTTATTGAAACGGTTAATAAGAGGAATATTATCAAATCAAAGCGAAACCTAACCTAACCTAACCTAACCTAACCTAACCTAACCTAACCTAACCTAACCTAACCTAACCTAACCAACAAACCCTGTGAAAAAAAAGAAAAAGTAAAAATCAAAGGTCCTCCCGATAATACGTAAGGACCGTCATTTTTTCTTGTTTCATATCGCTATATGAGCGTTATACACAGATTCTTAGAATTTTAAGGCATTGACCAAAATAGGTAAAAAATTTCGAAAAGGGAAAACCCAGTACATTTGTTCAGGAAATTCAGAAATCCAAAAACAATAATTGCAGATCATAGTCCAGCCCGCATCGCATGTTTTGTATAGGAACAAAACGAAAAATGCAAGCAACTAGTGTAAATTAAAGCATAATCAACAAAAAATAAGATGCCGAATTCCTACACAGGTTCCTATGACCTATGGACGAAAAACCAAATGAAATTTGCGGCATTGGAGTCATTTTTTTCCATCGGTAATTGCCTGTTATACAAAGTTTCATAGAATTATAAGGCATTGACCATAATAGGTAAAAAAGATCGTAAGGGTATCCCTGTGCTTTTGTTGAGGAAATTCAAAATTCTGAAATCAATAATTACAGATCATAGTCCAGCAGCATAGCATGTTTTATGTTAGAACAAATCGCAAGCAAATTGCAAACTAGTGCGATTGCACTAGTGCAATTGCAAGCAACTAGTGCAAACTAGACCATAATCAAGAAAAAATGAGATGCATAATTTCTACACAAACCCCATGACCTATGGATGAAAAAACAGATGAAATTTGTAGCATTGGAGTAATTTTTTTCTCGTTTCCCATCGCTAATTGAGTGTTATACAAAGTTTCGTAGAATTCTAAGGCACTGACCATAATAGGTAAAAAATTTCATAAGGGAATACCCTGTGCATATGATCAGGAAATTCAAAAACTTGAAATCAATAATTGCAGATCATAGTCCAGCAGCATCGCATATTTTATGTGTGAACAAAACGAAAATTGCAAACAACTAGTGCAAACTAACGCATAATCAAGAAAAAATGAGAGGCCCAATTTCTACACAGGCTCCTATGACCAATGGAAAAAATAAATGGATTTTGTAGCACTGGAGTCATTTTTTCTTGTTTCCCATCGCTAATTGAGTGTTATACAAATTTTCATAGAATTTCTACGGTATTGACCTAAATAGGTAAAAAATTTCGTAAGGAAAAACCCTGTGCATTTGTTCAGGAAATTCAGAAATCAGAAAACAATAATTGCCGATCATTGTCCAGCAGCATCGCATGTTTTATGTAGGAACAAAACGAAAAATGCAAACAATAGTGCAAACTAAAGCATAATTAACAAAAATTGAGATGTCCAATTCCTACACAGGCTCCTATGACCTATGGATGAAAAAGCAGATGAAATTTGCGGTATTGGAGTAATTTTTTTGTTTCCAATCGCTAATTGAGTGTTATACAAAGTTTCACAGAATTTCTAAGGTATTGACCATAATAGGTAAAAAATTTCGTCAGGGAAAACCTTTACCCTAGGTATAGACGGCAGGGGGTACACTTATCATTTTTCAAATTCAAAATTGAACGAATTTCCATGAATTTGTGTCTTCAAAGAAATATTTGTGCGTTGTGACAGTTGTGCGAAAACTGATGTGTTTTTCGTGATGTATGCACAAACATTTGCTGGTAGACACAATTTCATGGAGTTTCGTGCAATTTTGAATTTTATTAAAAATGGTTAGGGTACACCTCGGACCTTTTTTTGAAAATTTTTTCAAAATCATTTATCTTTTTATGCGCTCAAAATACTTAGAAGTGCATTAGGAAATACATTAGATCAGACATTTCCGTGTAACAGTTTAAAATGACACAGTTTTCAGTTTACGCGGAATTACTTTTTACCAAGAAAAGTTTGGGATTCGTTAACGAAAAATCAGCGACAGTGATGCATTTTTTATAAAAATTCAGAAAGCTGAAATCAGTTATAACAGGTCATAGTTCAGCAGCATAGCATGTATTGAGTAGAACTAGAACGCAGAACGCAAACAAATAGCGCAAATTAACGAATAATTAGCAAAAAAATGAGATGCAGCATCCTACACAGCCTCTTATGACCTATGGATAGCATACGAGATGAAATTTGCAGCATTTGAGTCATTTTTGGTTTCCAATCGCTAATTGAGTGCTATACAAAGTTTCATACAATTCTGAAACATTGATTAAAAAGGGTAAAACATTTCGTAAGCGAATACACTTTGCATATAAAAAAAAATCAGAAATCTGAAATCAATAATTACAGGTCATTGTTTTGCAGCTTAGGATGTGTTGAGTACGAATAAGATTGTTTGATTTTTAACACATTTTTCAGTTACGGGAGATTATTTTTTTCCCAACAAAAATTTTGGATTCGTTATTAGAAAATCAAAGATAGTTGTGCAAAAACTGATAACTGGGAAGACTATTATACCCTTATCTTTACCACAATTATTTGATAGGTCTTTATTTCGACCATGTTCAGTCGTACCAAATGATTTTTTTTATCAAAAACATACTCAATATTTCAATGCTTGCATATCAGAAACTTAATAATTCAAGAATGATTGTGAAGTCAGACCGTCAAGGGCCTCTGGCATCATGGGCGATAACTGGCATCATGGGCGATGAAGAAAGTAGTTTTTTTGACGTCCATTGTACGTAATAGGATTTCTAACATGAAACCAAAATGTAATTTGAGAAGTGTGTAAGTTTCAAAATTAATTGAACATGTGAATCCATGGCGGGTTTGAAAGACGAAGAAGTAGATAAAAATATATTTCAACAGGTGTCTACAATTGAAGGATGTGCTATAGCTTTCGTGAAGTGTATGAGTATTTTCTTAAAAAAGCTTGTGGTGGATAAATGTTTGAGCATGGAAAAGAAAACAGATTCTCACAGCAAGTACGAAAAGATTGCGAATTATCTTTGTCTTAAGTTTTCACTGTGCAGTGTTAGACACA
>VCRD01002885.1:23043-35342 GCA_006783055.1 Trinorchestia longiramus | reverse complement strand
GAGGGTAGAGGTGAGGGTAGAGGTGAGGGTAGAGGTGAGGGTAGAGGTGAGGGTAGAGGTGATGGTAGAGGAGAGGGAAGAAGTGAGGGTAAAAGCGAGGGTAAAAGCGAAGACAGAAGCGAAGATAGAAGCGAGGGTAGAAGCGAGGGTAAAATTGAAGGTAGAAACGAAGGTAAAAGCGAGGGTAAAGGCGAGGGTAAAGGTGAGGAAAAAGGTGAGGGTAAAAGTCTGGGGGAGTAGAGCCTGAGGGAGCAGCAGTTGGAACGAGGGCTTAAGAGCACTTCACTATAGCTCAAGAAATTCATAATGACTCGTAGAGCTCAGACTGAGGAGGTCACGAGTGCTGTGGTAATGTAGGGCTGCTGTGGTGTGGAGGCTCATTGAGGAGCAGCTTAACAAAACAATGCTAGCAGCTTATTTACCTCAATTCTGTGGGAAATGGACCGTGAATGAGGCAAGAATTAGTGAGGTAGGAGAGATGCAGAGCCTTAATTTGTGAGTTGCGAGTGTGAATCATGTTACTGATCCTTTACAATTCCTGAACATTTACAGATTCTGAACATTTACAGTTTCTGAACATTTACAGTTTCTGAACATTTACAGTTTCTGAACATTTACAGTTCTTGAACATTTACAGTTCTTGAACATTTACAGGTTTTGAACATTTACAGTTTTTGAACATTTACAATTCTTGAACATTTACAGTTTTTGAACATTTACAATTCTTGAACATTTACAGTTTTTGAACATTTACAATTCTTGAACATTTACAGTTTTTGAACATTTGCAGTTTCTCAACATTTACAATTTCTGAACATTTACAATTTCTGAACATTTACAGTTTCTGAACATTTACAATTTCTGAACATTCACAGTTTCTGAACATTTACAGTTTCTGAACATTTACAATTTCTGAACATTTACAGTTTCTGAACATTTACAATTTCTGAACATTCACAGTTTCTGAACATTTACAATTTCTGAACATTTACAGTTTCTCAACATTTACAATGTCTGACAATTCACTATTGATGTGTTCCGCAAGAGAGGCCGGAATATCGACGTGCCTGCAACAGATGACCAGGGCAAGCAGGTGATGCACAGAACGTTTTCACCACCGCAGCCCCAAACAATAAAAGAAGCAGACAAACACAAGTCTGCGATCCCGGCGCAACATTACCCGATTTTTTATTCCAGTTGCTGTCAATTTTTTAGCCGAGCTTCGGCCAGAAAAAAGTGGAAAAGTGGAAAATAGTTCCTGTAAAAAGTTCAAATGAGAATGGAGTTATCTTTCTTTTTCGTAGAAAACGGCCCTCAGAAAATGAGGTTCCAACGAAATAGATATTTCTTTCAAGGGAAATTGCAAAGGCTCAACTAGTTATTGCACTTGAAGTATTGTGACAAGAATTGCGCTACATCTAGAAAATTTGCACTTGCGACCATTTTCAAAGGCTAGCATAAATAGTTTTAATGATCGCACTCATAATGATGACAATAAAAAATAATAACTATATTTACAAAAATGATAACGAAAATAATATAAATATTATAAAATATTATAAAATACTAATTATAATAATAAAAATACACTCAATGCATGTTGCATTATATAATAAGATTGCTGATTTATATGAGAAGGATACACATAAAATAGAGCCTCCAGTAGACTTGCGTCCAAGATGCAAGGCATTAATTAGTACATCGTAAAGCCTCATGAACACACCTATGACCTTGTCATTTGTGAAACTTTTTATAATCATTATTATACGGTAATATATACAGGGTGTCCTTAAAGTCTCTCATAAAGTCTGAACAGCACCTTTTCACAAACAGGATCCCTGAAACACACAAATGCAAAGTGTAATTAAACACTTTAATAAACACTGAACACAATAGAACAAATCTGAATAAAATATCTTATCAATTGCATTTGTAATAAACTTTTTCAATGGTAAAGAGACTTTATGGACACCCTGTGCAATATACAGTATATACCATATAACATCGAGTCCTTCAAGAGTGTCACGTCCATAATGTTGACCTAACCATGAAGTCACCCCAGTCACAATGTTGACTCAACTTTAATGTTGCCAAAACCATTATGCTACCACAGAGTTCTATATCTTCCTTAAATTTTCAGGCATTTTCGAGAATACAAAATTTTACAGAGGTCGATATGCCCTATGTTAATAGAAGCCAACGATTTTTATTCACTGTTGACATCACAAAAGGAATTACTTTATCTTCTATGAAATAAAGAAAACAATTAAAGGGGTTGTCGAAGCCAAATGTGTTCACAGAGTCCAGATAAAAGAAGAATAACAAAATATACTGAAGTATCAGATTGAAATAGAATATGGCAACAGAAACGAAGCGTTTGGTTCATTCTTGGGCTGCTACTCAAGTTCCACACCACCTAACGTTAAGGCATCAATCATGCACAAACAACTCAATCCCACACTGACATTTCAGTAACGATTGTTGTGATAATCTTTCATTCCATGTCTTATATTGTCATTAATGCATTACAATTTTCTTCAAAGATGGTAAATGCTCTTTTAATCTCGCACATACAAAGTTTAAACATAGCATTACATGAACAGGGGAACTACAATCAGGATTGTGTGGTGCAAAACTCGCGTTGTACAGGGTGGCGCATAAGTAACGCACCCTTTTAAAAAATTAATAATAAATAAAGTATTACCGCAATATACACTGGGTATCTGTAGACAGGATACGACATGTGAATAATCTTTAAGAGTTCCTCTATCGTTTGCAATTATCTCCATCGTTATACCTTTCATACATAGTTTATTTATTATTAATTTTTTAAAAGGGTGCGTTACCTATGCGCCACCCTGTAGTTGGTTGCGCTAAAACTTAATCCCGCAGCCAGTCACAAGGGGAAGTAGTGAAGCAGTCTGCACAAATCAATAAACTGCATCATTACGCCAAATTATAGGGAAACGTAAACATAAGTTTCCATCAAAAAGTGAATGAAAAAATGTTTTTTCAAAACGGTTTGTGTATACGAAATTATAAAATACGCAAACTCACAATAAAACTGCTCAGTTGAAGCTTTCGCAAGCTTAATATATAACAAAATTTCAAACTCACATGTCATTGTCCAGGGAAGTTTCATACCTAGCAAATTTAATAGAAAAATTGGTATAATAAAATTATTAAACAGCTTCTGTTAAACTGGACCGGAGAAGAGGAAAGTAAGTTAAATACTGGTCTCATTGTCCGTAGACTTTATAACACAATCTTTAATATTGAATTTGTTTATATTCTAATTTTTTTCGTAGATATGAATTCATTCTGAAACGAGCCACTTCAAACAATATCCATTACCACAATGTATCAAGTGTATGAAAAAAAGACAGGCACTCAGTTTCTGCCGTTCGATCAATAAATTTAACCTCATGAACGGCGCTGCGGTAAAATAAAAATAAATAGATCTGATCAATTCTATTGATTCTAGGAGTTGATTTCGATTTCGAATAAAAATCTGCGGAATAATAATAAAAAAGCTTCCAAAACAGAGCACCATCAGCTACGCTATCATGCAGAAAAGCTTCACACATTTTCTATCACAACTATTACGATTTATCTTAGAGATTTTCATATCAATAATAACAATGAAAAAACAGTTTACATACTATACAACCTAGTATTAACTCCACCTCTTCGCACACACTGTCCGCGAGAAACTGAGATTTTATTTCTAATCAATTTTACTGACTGTATCGTCCCCGAACAGAGGTAAAAAATCTAACAGGAAGAATTTCTCCATCAAAAACCCTAGTATAAAAGCAAACAATTCGGAAAATTTAAAGCTGCTTCAAGCGAGTCAAAATTTGCTGCTCGACCGAAAAGATTTGCAGCGTTCCAGGGGGAGAGAAAATCAGACATTCTTGTCCAAAAAACTTCACAAAGAAAAGCGAATATTTTTGGGAAAATAACGCACTTTTCAGGCATACAGAAAGTTGACACAATCCAAACTTCACACGAACAAAGTATCACAAGTCGATGATATGAAGTTAAAATCTGATTCTAATTGAATTACACAGTCCCTCTCCAAGTATAAGTGAAGGCACAAGCCTCTCAGAAAACTACACAGAAAACGGAAATATTTAAAAATGAGTCGATGTAGGGTCTGAATATCAGTGTTTTAAGTTTGTAAAGCTGAATAGTTTGCAAAAGCTTAACTGTGATCTAAAATTTGGCTTGTTCAATCTGATTGGTAACTCGAACTGTACAGAGCAGTAATTTCAAATGCTCTGGGGGTACAGTATTTTTATTATACTAACAGACCCACATGTGAAAATTCCCAAGTTTTTTTACTAATTTTTTTTGGATTGGTCTGCCAGTGGACGCGGGCTTTGCGAAGGAGTTTCCACATTGAAGGATGTGCCTTTGGTATCCACAATACAATGTTTACAATACATGTATACCGTACCGAATTTCCTCCTATCTAAATCCTTATGAGCGTGACAGAGAGACGAACCAAACAAGCAAGCAAGCAACAAACTGCGTATTATTATATAATGGAATACAGTAATGAAATCCTGCACCCAATGAAGAAGTGTTCAATCAGTAACAGAGAGCGTGAAAAATTAATACTGAACTTCAGAAAATATTTTAGCGTCAACGATTTGTTTGCCCTATGAAATTTTTGCCCAAAACACCTAAGATCTGCCGTCGGAAATGGATTCTTTACACAGAATTTTTAAATATGGGTTCCATAATAAATCCACTAGTCAGAGTAATTTCACAACTAATGAAAAGTATTATTTATTCACAAACAATAAATGCAGTAAGAAAGCATGCTATAATGAAGGCTAAGTAAATGAACATACCAAACAAAATATAAATGTTTCAAATGCGCAACTAATATTACCAAGAGGAAAGCTAAAACACGCTCGTATGACTATTAAAAATTCACCATAAAATAAATCTAACTAATGTAAATCCAGCAAAACGAAATTAAACCTTTTTCTAACATTTTCACCACTAGCTTCCACACAGTTTTTTCCTGACAATATTCAAATAACATTCAAAAAAGAACACACACCCAAGTGACAGTAAAAATCTGTTAATTTTTTATTTAAAATTGAGTGTTAAATCGAAATCGATGTGTTAGCTCAAGATGGCAGGATACCTAAGGGACTAACTCGATCCAGTATTGTATTGGGTAGCTTAACTATAATATTTTACGACCACAATGCACTTTGTTTGTGTGAAGGAGTCTACAGTACCAATATGAAAAGCAAATCTTCTTTACCTGTACAAAAACTTCAGAATAAACTGCACACAAAGTATACTGTTGCATGTTTACACTCTTTATTACACCTTAACCCTTACTATCCTCTTCTTCTATCAAATACAGGTTCTACGTGCAAATTTTTGTAGCAAATGAAATCGTGCGTTCACTGGCTTACTGCCCTGATTGATTGCCTCTCTGCTTGTTTGCATTCTATTACGAGGAGGGGAAAGAGACGAGCATGTATTGCTGCTGTAAGCCTTGTTAGATAGCGAGCTGGAATACACAAGCCTCATTTCTAAACAATCTTTTATTCATAGAAGCACCTTCATAGCTGCATTACTTACAAAATTAAGTAAATTTTTACTTGCTAATTGTTCAAACCTGATTGTTCAAAGTTAATTGTTCAAAGATGATTGTTCAAATCAGACTTAACAAAACTGATTCTTTGTATTAATCACGAGCCTTGTTGTATATTCAACATCTGAGTTAATTATTTGCATACCTCTTTGTTTATTCCCGCTTGCAACTCTGAACATTTTGTATTCATTTATTTGTAATTTGCTGGTTTACACAGACTTGTAGGACTTGAACACGAGCATCAACAGAGTGCTGAGTGCTGCAAGAGAGTGCTGAGTGCTGCAAGAGAGTGCTGAGTGCTGCAAGAGAGTGCTGAGTGCTGCAAGAGAGTGCTGAGTGCTGCAAGAGAGTGCTGACAGCTGCAAGAGAGTGCTGACAGCTGCAAGAGAGTGCTGACAGCTGCAAGAGAGTGCTGACAGCTGCAAGAGAGTGGTGAGTGCTGCAAGAGAGTGCCGAGTGCTGCAAGAGAGTGCTGACAGCTGCAAGGGAGTCCTTACAGCACCGAACATAACATAGCAAAAGTTGCAGCTTCTTTCAAGATGTTTTCTGATCAGTTCATCTCCAGCACTGCAGTGACGTTCCAGCACAACGCTGGCCATAATTCATTACAAACTCTGGTCTACAACTTGCCTGGTAATCAGTAAAACAAAATGACAAACTCAAAAGCTTGTCTCAGGAAGCATCTACCTTCTCAATATATTGAGTACATTCCAGACCACACGAACTTAAGGTAATTTTTGCCATCTTCAGCTTTACATCAGAATTCCGAACTATGAAGATTTAGAAAGCTGATAGCGTCCTGAGCTTGGTTTTTTGTTCAAGTTCAGAGGTTGAGTTGCTCTGCACACAATATTCACAAGTAAAAAGTTTGATAACTATTATGGTCAGAACTCATACCTGACTCTGAAGGAAAAATGTATTGTTTTTTGAAGCTTTCACTTTTCGCTTCGGCGCGTATCATCTGTTCATGTACGTGATGAAGTTTTTTGTACCGCTTATTCAGGCATCCATTCTGAATCATCAAGCAAAACGTACTATTCCATGAAGAAAAAAAAGCATTGTCAAAACCCACAGAGCTTTAACTGAAATCCTCTTTCTTGGGCAGGATGAGTAACATTACGTTAGGTTCCAGAGGCTACACTTGCTGCTAGAGCTGCTGGGGTTAGGTGCTACAGGCTACATTTGCTGCTACAGCTGCTGGGGTTAGGTGCTACAGGCTACACGCTGCTACAGCTGCTGGGGTTAGGTGCAACAGGCTGCACGCTGCTACAGCTGCTGGGGTTAGGTGCAACAGGCTGCACTTGCTGCTACAGCTGCTGGGGTTAGGTGCTACAGGCTACACTTGCTGCTACAACTGCTGAGGTTAGGTGCTACAGGCTACACTTGCTGCTACAACTGCTGGGGTTAGGTGCTACAGGCTACACTTGCTGCTACAGCTGCTGTGTAGTACACATCAGTACACATGGCGTCAATGACGTAACACATAGCAGCAACAAATGAAAAGCCCCAGTGCAAAATTCAACTAACTAAGTGACGCTGCAACACACACAGAACCACGTTAAGGTTTGTCACAAAGATTCTTCAATCTTAAACTGAATGATTATCTCAAACAAGACCTCAACAATGACGGAGGGGAAAGTGCACACGCAAGCAACATGAGAGACAAATTGAAATTGCAAAATGGCGACCATCAAAGTTTGAAACGATGAAGTCCCTCCATGCATAGTCTCATGCGTCAGAGCATGGCGCAAACACTGCAATAAACAGAGCCTGGAACATCGTGCATCATGCAACCAGGTCATCTTCATGTCCTCCAATCAAGCTAAGCTCTGCCACGCATTGCACAACTCCTTCTGTGAGGCAGAATTGTTGTGTTCTAGTCGAAAAGACTTCAAAGGATTTGTTTTCGCGTATGAACAAGTACTAAGCATGAAGTTTGTTGAAGAGATGGAATGTTGTCAAGTAAATGAATAAATGCCAGTCCTGATGACTCGTTAAAGTTCTGACTCCTGATTCAAAGGATTAAGAACTTGAGGAAATGAGAAGCTACCGAAGCAGTTGAGAATATCCAGGGCACAAAAACCCTTTTTGTTCACTTTCCGCACTTTCAAGGCTGTTAGAAACAAAAGCAATTCAGATTCCTTTCACAATCACCATCAGAAGGAAGCTCGCTCCTCCTCGGTGTTTTAAACTCTGGAATAAACACTGGTGTGTCACGGAAACTTGCTCGTCATCGTCAGACTGCATTGACAAGAAAGACATCCAGCACTTCAACGTGGGATGCCAAGTAGTCCAAACAGCCACGTGGGATACCAAGTAATCCAAACAGCCACGTGGGATACCAAGTAGTCCAAACAGCCACGTGGGATACCAAGTAGTCCAAACAGCCACGTGGGATACCAAGTAGTCCAAACAGCCACGTGGGATACCAAGTAGTCCAAACAGCCACGTGGGATGCCCAGAAGCCCTGGCAGCCACGTGGGATGCCCAGAAGCCCTGGCAGCCACGTGGGATGCCCAGAAGCCCTGGCAGCCACGTGGGATGCCCAGAAGCCCTGGCAGTCATGAGGGATGCCCAGAAACCCTGGCAGCCACGTGAGATGCCCAGAAAGCCCCGGCAGCCTCGTGGGATGCTCAAAGGCCCAGAAATTGATACAGCGACGTGGGATACCCGGACATAAAGAAGACTTGACAGCTAAGTGGGATACCCATAAGTCGAAACAGCTATATAGGATGCGAAACATGGCTTAAGGACCAACAATTTCCAGAAATCTCTGGCTGTTTGTTTTTGAATTCATTCATTGATCCTCTGTTACCCTTTCCGTGTATAGGGTGAGATGATAAGATGCATTGTTTCACGTCCACGGTGTCTAAAAACATCAACAAACGCATGAATGTAAATTCATTCAATTATATGTGCTCATATTTGAAAAATTAGGAAAAAATCCAAATTACATCGTAACGTTCGTTCAACCCTCCAGTTCTACATTCGTGATCATTGATTGATTTATCTGTCCTAATTAGAATGATCCCGAGAAACGTATTGCTAACAAAAATTGAAATTTATCGTATATTTTCCCTGCAAGAAATAGTGAATTCAGGATACAGGTTGCAAAAATTGCTTAACGATGTTTAGGAATATAATATCTCAGGGAAAATGTACGAGAATTCACAGTTCTGAATATTGATGATTGTTCAAGTTGCTGAAGTTCAAATTAAAACTAAACATTAAATTGAGACTCCATATGCAAGCTTTAAGTGGGATGGCCATTCGTTTGAACAATAGATCTCCTTCATAAAGAACTTTTTATGCTATAATCAAGAAAGTCATAGTCACGATGCGTATGGTTGAGCAAACAAGTTAAATTATAATTTAAGACTTACGAGTGTTATCGTAACGTTAATAAGCTTTCATGTTTCTCATTAGTCGTTAATGATCTGCTTTTTAAGATCTCCGAGTGGAACTCGCGAAATTGACTGAGTAAAAAAGTGATGTAAATTCGTCTAATTGTCACTCGAGCGGATGCAGGTCAGGAGCTTTCGAGACACTTCGGAACGCAATTGAAGCTTTAACTTTTAAAAGGAGTTTTTAAATAGCCAAAACAGAGCGTCAAAGAGCTAAAAATTGAGTGTAGGTGGCAGAAAACTGGTGCAGAATGAGACAGAGAGAACGTGCAAAAAATCTGAAGAGAAAGACGGACAGTTAAATAAATGGCGCACGCATCGAATGGAAAAGAGTCGAATGAAGAACTGAAAGCTGACTATGATTAACAAGAGAAACAATGCTAATTCAGACAAAAGTACATCACGATGGACAAAAGACGCAATGCTTGTTGAAACAAAAGGTGACTGACTTACAAAAGAGGCCGCGCTAATGGAAACAAAAGCTGACTTTGACACAAGAGGCAGTGCTAATGGAAACAAAAGCTGACTCTGACAAACGAGGCAGCGCTAATGGAGACAAAAGCTGACTCTGACAAATGAGGCAGCGCTAATGGAAACAAGAGCTGACTTTGACTGACATAAGAGGCAGTACTAGGGATAAAAAGACTGACAGACAAAGGAGCCAATACCAAAGCAAAAAATAATTACTGAAGCAAAAGAGAGCACGGATCCGCGCAGGCGCCTGCAAGATGACTCAAGAGATGAGAACCAAGAGCATTTTGCTGCAGCCAAAAAAAAACAAAAGATGAGCCTCAACCAGTCCAGCGATGTCGCTGTAAAAGAACGCAATGAACTAACTGGGCGATCAGTTTGATGATTCGTATTAGGCAAAGCGGTCATTTATTTTTCTGAGAGACCGAACACCGGGAGATGGAAGTTGCGCTGAGGCCATGATCATCTTGGACAGAAAGAAAGAGTATAACGAAAATGTCAGTCGTGGAAATGTACAAACTCTAATCTTTTCGATATACATCGGCCATCCTAACTGGAAAGCTGGAGAGGCAAGCTGGAACAAAATTAGGGAAATAGATTATCTGCTCTACCACGAAAAAACATCACTGCAAGTGAATCCCGCGATCAGCGTAGAAGATTGCTATGAGCAGCTTGGGATATTCCAGAAGAAAGAGTCCCACACAGCAATTCTAATACCATCGACCTCCTTTTTGTCAATGGTGAGCAGTGGAAACGAGAGCCCGTCTCTCCTAATTACACGATTTGTCTGCAACTATACTAACATCACCTTTCTTCGTTAATGGTAGTCGTTAACCCTTTCACGACCAAATTATTTTATACTGATCAAAATATTACGTAAATTACCACTTATTTTTCCGTAATTTTGAACGAAACATTTAGAATATGGGACTAAAGGGAATAATTTTTGAAGTTTGGGACAGTAGCAAAAGGTTTAATGCATTGGAAATCTGAAAGTCTTTCCAAATTACATCCCACGTCCACCAGCTCGATCAACTGAAACTCAAAACCCGCAGACTTGAAAAATAGCTGCCAGAGACTTGCACAAGATCAGCGTTTATGAGCGCCCTAGAGATCCAAGTCGAGTCGTTGAACTTGGATGGCTCCAAGTCTTTGAGATAAGACGAAGTAACAAAAACCAGTCAAGCGAATCCGTTCATTGACACCGATTGCTACGCATTGCTAAAACTGCTGATGCTTTATCTACGTACCAGCAATTTTTCTAGACAATTGGCAATAAACGTCTTCGAGAAATAGCATGCAAAACATTACGAACGCGGGATTTCCTTTGAATTATCTTCAGTGCTGCTTCTCACCACCGAGAGACTAAATGTACTTAGGTAACAATGCAATTTAATTTCTAAAAATATTTGAATTCCTGCAATTCAGATATTCAAATGACTTTCATCCATCGAAAACGCCCACACTATGGCTTGGAGTACTGAGTTACTGACATTCTTGAGGGCGACTGATTGGTGAGTAGAAATATTTTGCAACACGGAACTTACTCTGATAACATTCGGTAAATTTCACTGCAGTTATCCTGTGGAGCACTTTCTGATTTTTTTAGTAAATCTCAAAAAACGGAGAAAGGAAGATCAGTTGAACTGTCGGCAGGAAATTGAAGAGCTACGTGAGTATAAAACTTAAAATAACAAGCGAAACTTCATTCAGAGACGCAGCAATTCTGGTTTAAGCGAACTCAATTTACTCGTTCAAAGAAACCTGAACCACAAAGAGGACTGAACAAATGGATAGCATTCCTGAGCAGATTTTTGATATAATTTTTACAACTGCAAACAATGCGCATTATTACCCAATATTGTATATGGATCAGTGTTGTTGTACATGAACGAACCAATGATGTACATGGGTCAATGTTGTTGTACATGGATCAATATTGTTGTGCATGGATCAATATTGTTGTACATGGATGAATGTTGTACATGTTGTACAGTTATTGTACATGGAAGAATGCTATTATATATAAAGTAATGGTGTCGTTGGTCAGTGTCGCACATTGGGCAGTATCGTAGTTGAGCAATGTTGTCGTAGTTGGCCAATGTTTTCGTATATTGGAGAATGTTGTCGTAGTTGGGCAATGTTCTCGTATATTGGACAACGTTGTATATTGGGCAATGTTCTCGTATATTGGACAATGTTGTATATTGGGCAATGTTCTCATATATTGGACAATGTTTTCGTATATTGGGTAATGTAGTTGGGCAATGTTACACGTAAGGCAATGTTGTTGTATACTGGGAATTTATCAATTGTAGTCGAATAGCAATGACAATTAGACTACTGAGGCTGAAATTAGTAGTTTTAGGCCTGAAATTAGCAGTGTTGATCCTGAAATTAGCAGTGTTGATCCTGAAATTAGCAGTGCTGATCCTGAAATTAGCAGTGCTTGGCCTGAAATTGGCAGTGCTTGGCCTGAAATTAGCAGTGCTTGGCCTGAAATTAAAAGTGCTTGGCCTGAAATTAGCAGTGCTGATCCTGAAATTAGCAGTGCTGATCCTAAAATTAGCAGTGCTGGGCCTGAAATTAGCAGTGCTTGGCCTGAAATTAGCAGTGCTGATCCTGAAATTAGCAGTGCTTGGCCTGAAATTAGCAGTGCTTGGGCTGAAATTAGCAGTGCTGATCCTGAAATTAACAGTGCTGAGCCTGAAATTAGCAGTGCTGATCCTAAAATTAGCAGTGCTGGGCCTGAAGTTAGCAGTGCTTGGCCTGAAATTAGCAGTGCTTGGCCTGAAATT
>VCRD01002884.1:5244-74404 GCA_006783055.1 Trinorchestia longiramus | reverse complement strand
TGTACTGAGTTGTACTGAGGTGTACTAAGATGAACTGAGGTGTACTGAGGTGTACTGAGGTGTACTAAGATGAACTGAGGTGTACTGAGGTGTACTGAGATGTACTGAGGTGTACTGACGTGTATTGAGATATACTCCTTCCTTAAAATGAAAAAAATTCATTTCTTTCGATCAATCAGAAATTTGGTAGGAATTATTTCTGAAAAGTCTCACACTACAAAAACAGAATGAAGAAAGTTACTTTAAATTCATTTAATAATTCTGTTTATAGTTTGTGTGAAGCTATGCAGAAATAATTTTGACCATATTGTGAGATGATTGAAACAACTGTCGTCAATCGATTGAAAAATTTGAGTTTTAATTAATTGAAAAAACTTTTCACTTAAAATTCTGACCTCACGATTCACATAGCAGTTGGATCAGTCGGTCACTCAGTCACATGCACTTCACACAAAAAGTTACAGTCAGGTAAATTGACATACCTCAAGTCAAGCACAACTGTATCGAAAGAAATTCTTCAACACCCAAACCTGGACATGCTGCCTGATGAGGCTGTGGAGCCACCCAGCATCCGCCTGCAAGACCCAGAGTTTCACCAGTTTCTTCAGAGCACGGAAGAAGTTGTCGATGTAAACTGACAAACATTTATAGGAACCAAAAAAAGAAGTTACAAAATTGTTGTCTACACGCGCTCGATTTAACACGTGCCCTATCCAACACGTACCCAGTCTTAACACGTGCCCGATCCTAACCCGTGTCTGCTTCTAACACGTGCCCAGTCTTAACACGTGATATGTCCTAACACGTGCACACCAAGCGTTTTACTACTTCCTTTTTTTGCTCCTTTTCAAGAACTTCAGCACCTATTTGAGCCATTTTATTGTGGGAATTTTTTCTCATTGTATTTTAGTCAGATTTCACTTCATGTAATGTCTGAAATTTGCAGAATAAGCATCAGAGATGCACGCAATGGAAGATATGGTGTTTGCAACTGTAGATTTTTATATTCAAACCTGTACTTTCTCCACGCAAGTATTTGTATGTTTTTCGAAACACGAATAAATACAGGAAAAAATTATGAAATTTATAAGCGAATACAAGTGATTTAAAAAAATATAAGTCTAAATTAATCCCACAGAAGTGTGCACAATGGATAAATATACCATATTTTATACACGCAGCTTGAAATATTTATACCCAAAATCCAAATATAACTGGTAGAAAACTTTTATTTTAAACTTACATAGGAAGATTGATCTACCTGTCTGTTGTTATTTATGAAGTTTTATCATTGATTGTATACCGTCGAGCACCACAAAAATTACACATACTATTGAGAGAGCTTGAGTTGTTATGGCGTTTGGTGTACACGAGATCACATCTGACCGATCATCATTTGGCTGTGTTTTTGTTGCGCATAGAAGGCGATGCGGCTGCTGGCAGCCCATAAGAACAGCTTGCGCGCCTGTAATGGACCGATCATGGAGATAGGAGCCTGGCCTCGCTCTTCTCCATATAAACTCACTCAATAAAGCCCGAGTAATCTTTTCGAACGAAGCACTTCTATGAAGAGCAACATGGGCTCTCAGACCCTGCAGTCACTCCGCTATTGTTTTTCTTTTATTTTTTGTTTGCCCTTCATATTGCTGTACACCCGTGCCAGCTGCCTCCATTTACTCAGACATGAAGCCTGAGAAATTTCTTTCATAAAGCGAGCAGCTGTAATATTTGATGCATTAATTGTAGCCGATACACTCTTTAATATCATAGATCGAAATTAGTGTATAAATTCCGGTTACTGGACATGTCTCATCAACATATTATTACCATTTATTACGACAGCACGTACGTTTTCCAAACATTGAACCATGAAGAGAAATGTGGTCGAACATCGAACAATGTTCAATAGTTGCAGCTCCTCTTATTGTATGAATTTGTGTAAGATAAATGCAAGGGAAGGTGGAAGGTGAGGTAGCGCTCATGCGTGTAAAAGTCCACCATAGGAGCAGTAAAGTTATGTTCCAGTATTTAATTCATTCTTACGCAACAGTTGGATTATGCATTCTCACACAAAAGTGTGAACGTGTAAGCAATGATAAAACTTTTCTTAAGTGATCAGATATTGTTGACTGTAACAACCTCTTTTTCATGGAGATGTATCAAGTAACTGCTCACTACCAATATGTTCTTCATGAGGTAGACATCGTTAGAGGTCACAAATGTTGACTGTTTCTGCTTCTTATGATCCAGAAGATTCAAATTTCTCTTGTAATTCAAAATTTTCTCCACTGATCGTCTCTCTGTGTCGCAGCACTGGTGCGGTTTGACCTCAAGTATGTCCAGGTGCAAATAACTTTACGCTCCTATGAGTTTTCTTCATTTTTATCTTATTGCAGTTTTTTGAATAGATAAAACAAGCTTCATAACTCAGGTTTATGTTGTAATCGTTTTTTCAAACTGTTATATAATATATGAGGGTGAGAAGTAAGGACAACATTGGTGACAGAACTACATACATATGCGTTCCAACACAAGAATTATCCGCGTAGTGAGGGCCCTTTTACTGGACCTGGTTACTTACCTTAATGCTCTTAATATTCCTTTTAGACTAAAGTATATGTGAGTGGACATGAGCACTGCTTGTTTAATGTAAATTAAATACTCATATGCGATGAGCTAAGAAACTTCGATATCATAAGGATTCTTTTCATTGATCCTATACTCGACTTAAAAAAGTCCCTCAAGTGCAGAAAATAATGAGCCAGGAAACATGTGTTCACATTATTCAGCCTATAATTGGTATGTTGTCGAGTTTCGTGAAGTTTTTAGCGTGCTCATACCCTCTTTCAGTATTTGCTCCTCATGTCTCCTACAGCTACGTTTTTATGCATGTGAACTCAGTTGGAGCTTTAAACATTCAGGTCATTTACTTTAAAATGTTTAGGTGAAGATTTCAGTCGATTATGTTTCAATTTGTGTTTGGTCTCTTCCCTTTCCACACGACCCTAGCCTTCGACCCTTTCCATTCCCCTCCACGCCCTCCCCCTCCCTCGTCAGCACCCACAGCACTCCCTGTTTGCTGCCTTCCATCCCCTCCCTCGTCAGCACCCACAGCACTCCCTGTTTGCTGCCTTCCACCCCCTCCCTCGTCAGCACCCACAGCACTCCCTGTTTGCTGCTGCTGAAACAGTTGCTCAATAAACGTCAGCCTTCGATTGATGGACTGCCAATAGAATTTCGCCAGCACTCGAGCTGCGAAAATGAGAAACAAGCTCTCGAAAACACTGAAGAAAATATACCCAAGCTCCGACAACGCTGAGAAATGGGAACCTCTGAGTTCTAAAATCTTGAATGAAGTGATTTTAGGTTTTAAGTAACCTGGACTGATACAAAGGCATCTAAGAGTATTGATATAATAGCGTATGAACCTTACGTATTTTGAAAAACACTGAAAAAAAAGTCTTCTCCCAAGAAAAGGCAAATATATTCATATATGATACATCTGAGCCTATAATTTTCTAGCCAAAAAAAAGGTGCCCAGTTCAATGTTCTAAAATTTGTATTCCAATAAAAAAACAAAAGATATTGGAAAAGTTCTGAATATTGAGTGAACTATTTCAGTCCAGCAGCATGAATTACATGATGCTAATAATAAATGTAAATTAGGAGACACAAAAACATCTGTGTGACAACTTTATAACATTTTTGTTAGAATATGTGAGGATTTTATGTTATCAAATTTATCACCATAATTTCTGATGACTAAATTTTGACGTGAAGACTATTTTGAACTTGGCTACTTGTTGAGAGCTGTCTAATGCTCAGGTCCCATAGGAACTCTGCTGTAGACGTTGGTGTTGCGCAAGACAACTGATATAACTAATGAATATAACTTTCAGAGATAATTTATGTACCTGTTTGTTCTGTCAACTGTCGTATTTTGTTCCTTAATTTCCTCGCATTCAAAGTTTGACATTGCAAAAGTTACCTTTGAAATTACAGACGCGTATTCGTGTCTCTGCCCAGCTGGTTTTTATCAATTGTTTTTATTTGATTTCGTAACGACTCTTATTTTCTTTCCTTTGAAAGGTTCGGTCGTTTTCTTGATAACCTACAAACATCGAAGGAAAGTTTCACTTTAAATTGCTCATTTCTCTGAAGATGTCTGGAGAGCAAGAAGTTCAGGCGCAGGTGGAGCAGGTGAAATATAAATATTGGTGGAGCAGGTGCTTGTGCTTTATAGATGTCTGTGATCAGCATAAAGTGGCATGGGGTTTTTACTCGTGGATGCATACGCGAAGAAATTAAACCAATGAATCAAAAGAAAGGAATTTGACGACCAAAGAGCGGAAAATATTTACCCAATTACACAACTGTTGATCAAACTGAACTTGGAATGAGAATTTACAATTTGCAATTTCAGGCATCATCTCCATTTCTACGCACATATCTACTGAAGAATAAAAACAGAATATATGCTTCATTGTCTATTTCCTTATTGAACGGAAGCTACAGTAAATATATCGATTAGGAAACTTTCCAGTGAACTAGGAATTGCTCGAAAATCACTACTACGAACCAAAAAAACGTTCACTGGAACGTTTCTCAGTCGATGCTCGTGGCTCTTGATGAATGCTGTTTGAAACACGCTGAATTGCATATGCATTTCGTACTGCTCTCGGTCTACCAGAGCGTTCCTTATCAGCTGTTGATCCGGATTCTCTGAATCTTGAAATCATTCCAATAATGCAATGTCTGGAAGGATTTGTTCGTTAATTAAATGTTGTCATGAAGTCCCTCTGCACTGCAACTAAGGATCCGTTATGTGTGAAATAACTTTCCACTGTTCTTGCTCGCTGTTCGTTGCTATATTTTGCCCTTTTGGGGTTATTGATAATAGTGAAAAGTTAATCAGTAACAATATAAAGTTTTAATCAGTATAATAATAAAAAATAAAACTACAAGATTTTCTCTTTCATTTGATATGTAATCCGATTTTTTGCCTTTATTAGGTTTTGTTTTAATAGTATTTAAAAGTGTGAAGTGACTTTTGCCCCACCCGTGATTTAAAGCTATTGCGCGATATTTGAGGTTAAATTAAGCAATATCTACTGATATATTCCTGATCTCACAGGTATTATCATGCCCAAGGCAAAAACTTAACGATAAAATAACAACAAAGTTGAGTATTTCGTGAAGTAGGAACGCCAACGCATGAGTTGACGGGAGTGTTTTTGTACGAGATCATCATACGAGCACGGGTTGCCATGGAAGGTAGATGAGCTTATACATTAATTAGTGCTATTGAGGCTTTATTTATGGGCTTGACTGACGTGTGGAGTTGGTGGATGAGCTGCTGGATAGCCGTGGCTGCGAGATGGATACAGTAACAGTAATGGACGCGGCTTCTAGTAATAGAATAACAATAGGGAGAAGTCGATAGCTGGCCGGCGATCTCATCCATTTTATGGAGTCCACTCTTGAGTTTCTGGATGGGGGGAGGCGAGAGGAAGGCATGAGGGAGTACTGGAAGTAACGTGGACGAGTAATGGAAAGATGAACTGAAGCCGCAGTGGAGTGTGGGATGACAGACGCATGGAGTTAGGAGTGAGAAAGTGCGGGGTTGTGGAGTGAGGTAGTGGTGGAGTGTTCGTCAAGTGAGAAAGTGAAGTGGTGTGTATGGTGTCTTGCTAATCAAAGCGATGCAGTGCAGCAAGACATGTAATAGCATCGCAACTAGCACTCTGGGATATTGGTGGTCTGGGTGTTATCGATGATATATAATTATACCTTATTTTCATTTGGAGCAATCAATAGAAGCATGCATTTGGACTGTGGTCCAACTCTTAAAACTGGAAATTCATGTAACAAAGATTTTTCAATGAATATGCATTGTAGTTACACAGATGAATATTTGTGTGAGACATTACACGACAAAGGCATGCATCGTTTCATGCTGTTAGTACAATTTTACTTATTACAACTAGTAATGGAAAGATGACTGATTCTAATTTATTATGGAAACTCAATTCATTGCAGATAGTTAACTCGTATCAACTGTAACCAGGAAAATTCTTCCAGGACGATTTTTATATAAAAAAACTAGAAAACGCTAAGCTCCTTCGAAGTTAATTATTTTTACCTTAACCCTAACGCCTTAACAAGGTGGAGTCTGGCAGCGTCACACAAAGCCTGGTATGTGAGAGAAAGTTCTTAATTTTTCATGAATATTCTGGGACAGAATCGATCGTTGGTGGAAGTCCTCCACTCAGCATTGGAGTGCTCGTTGACTGATGTATGCAGACAGACGATCTGAGTGGCACACTATAAGTGTGTTCTTGTTGTATTGAATGAAATACCGGAGTTATGATCACACTTTGACTTAGTACTTCATAATAATGGGGCTCCTTATCCAATATTTATCAAGACGATTTTTGAATGTGTTTACGGTGTCTGCAGAAACTATGCTTTCCGTCAGTGATCTCTAGATTCTGACAGCTTTAACTGGAAATGAATTTATAGCCTGGGGTGTTCTGAAGTTTGCTATTACATGGTTTGCATTTCTGGTTAGCACGTCAGCGTGTCTGCGGAAGAGCTTCTCCAGGGTGACAGCGTTACCTATTTCTCACCTGCAACTCATGCCGTGCTGTGGGAGTGCTTTCTGCAGCTGCAGGCGACATGGTTGACAATTTCAATGACGGTAGCTATTATTGTTTGAAAATTCAAGAAATAAGGTTTTTTGAAGTAATCTCAAAGTACAAACATAGAAAGAATGAGTGAAGAATCACGTGTTGCTACTGAGCTACTGAAACATAAAATAACTAAAAAATAACTAGAAGCGCTGTTTGCAAAGATACAACGTTGAAAAACAAGCAAAAAACATGTGCATCTTTATTACATAGATCCTTTTTGCAGTGGTTATTAATTCTGCCAATTTGCCAGCATTACGCGATTCTCGACAGCGATTCTCGACCTGAAAAATTGGACACTGCGTCGGTAGGTGCAAGCAAAACGCTGCGATTCATTATACGGCAACGAAAACAAAAATTTTCAGCGTTTAATTCACTTGAAAATTTGTTAACGTTCACTAAAGCCGAGGGAGATACATGGGAGGAAATAAAAACTTGGTCCCCAAGATGTATATTTTTTTCACATACTTTTTTAAAGAAATTGTTCAAAATTTTGAAATTCCCTGGTGATGGATGAGAGAGTCATGACGGCGACCTGAACTTTTTGTGATGTACTTTTTTTGTGTTTCCCTAACTACAAGGACTATCCACAGATAAGAAGATGATGAAGATTTGTTCCTACTTCTCCAACACTGGCATTAGGGCTCAGGACCTGAAAATCTCATGAGAATATTAAATCTTTAGTGATGCATAATTTGTATGGGGAATTAAAGAAACCAATTTATTTACTGAGATCAATTTTCAAGACTACAATAAAAATAAACTAACGTGGAATAATGATAATCATCAGAGCAATATGTAAATTTAGATCAAATACGAATAGAAACAAAATGTTCTGCAATTCACTTTTCATATTTTTGAATTATAGACCGGTCAAACAGTTCCATAAGAATTTAACATTCTTATAACACTCGTGTACCCAGCTGTCAAAAACGACGGCAGAGATATTGTGATAATACTTGTGCCATCAAAAATGATGGCAAATACTGTTGGAAAGATATTAAATAAAATTACATATAAGAACGCACTGCAATATATTTAGTTTTATATATATATATATATGTATTTACAAAGGACAAAGGTTTTAATTGAGTATTTCTTTAATGACAAGATTCCTAGGGAAAACTAAGACACTTAGTTTTCTACTGCTGCAATTGACTCTGCAATTCGTGTCATATTCGGGTACAATGTACCCGAATCATAGGGTAATGCCCCGCCGAACTCGGTATCCACGATACGGACTCGAGTATATAAGGCTCTGGATCTCTCTAATTTTTGTGAAAGTGACACGAAACATATAAATAAATAAATTTATAAAGAAATATTTATATAAATATATAAATAAATAAATAAATAAATAAATAAATAAATAAATAAACACAAGACGGTCATTCTTAGTATTAGATTCAAGTAAGACATATATACAGGGTGTCTCAAAAAAATGTCCTCACCCTTTAACCGTTGCTAACATGCTGTCTTCTTTGTGTTGCAGGTGTGAGGTGTGAACCACAGCATGGCAGGAAATCAACTTAGCTTGGAAGAGAGGAAGTTTCTCCTCGAACTGTATTTCACTGTATGTTCATAAATAAAGGATCTCTCGTCATTCAAAGTGTGAGTACATTTTTTTGAGACACCCTGTAGAGTAGAGCCTCTGTAATTATATTTAGGGGTGAAAAAAGATATTTATCAATTTGTGTGTTGAAGTTATTTTAGTTTGAAAGTTACAAGTTTTAACGATCAATCTGAATTAATTTTTTGTTTCTTGAACGCGAGGCAACGCAGCTCACCAAGGCACACACTGCTGGCTGCATAGAGCTGACAAACATACATAGATAAATAAAATAGCCTTTACGCCACTGACACCTGATAATAGGTTTTCTGTCGTCACCCAACAAATTGTGGTCTTTGGTGTTATAAAGTGCTTGGAAAATTTACAATCTCCCTGGATTATATTATTTATAAACATGAAAATCTGTGAAAAGGAACACAACTTATATTTTCTTATATTTATTCTTAAAATTTTTCTCAGACATAAATTTAGACTACCCAATTTTAGACATGACTTGGAAATTCCAGACAAATGGCGACTCTATCAGCCGGCATAAATTTGAAAAATTTATTTACTTGAGGCTCGCTTAAACGATACATCAACTCTTGCGTGGGTAGTGTGTTCACTCAACATGGATATAAATCAAATTTCCTTTCACAACGAGATTAAGACTTGAGATGGCGAGCGAGTTCTCATTGAGTATCACGAAGTAGAAGTGTCAATGCTTAACGGTTCTGAAGAAACTAGTGTATCAAATGATGGCAAAAAATATTTATAAATCTTTCTTGAGATAATCTTTCTCTCGCTTTTCTTTTTCGCTCTCGATTCAGTCTTTTTTTTCGTTCGAGTGGAGTTTCCATGCTTAAGCTTATTTCAGAGGTAACTTATCTTTCTTGTGACAGTAATAAACACTTAGAATACAGTATTTTTGAGCCGCAATAGAAGTAGTTATAGCCATTCGTGTCATATCCTAGATACAGAAATTCAGCATTACTGAAAGCAACTGCGAGTTTGTGTATGTATATTGTAATATGCAATACCCCGCCGAACTCTGTATCCACGATACGGACTCGAGTATACAAGGCTCTGGATCTCTTTAATTTTTTTGAAAGTGACTTATTATAGTGCTCTTGTACAGCAAAAGTGAGAGTATTAATTTACCAGTGAACTGAAACCAAGACCGCCGGTGCTAATTTCTTCCTATCTATTCTTAAGAGCGTGACACGAAATCAATTTCCAAAATCTTTGGCCATATACCAAGTGGTAGCCAGGTTACTGGTCAAAATAATTTAAAACATTTATTTTCGCATTATCAACTAAAAATATCAAAGTATCACGATGAATTTCAACAGAAAAAGGTCCAACGAAAATTTCTATTTGTAAAAATAAACCGATTGTGTATTCTGGATACCATAATGCAAGTGAAAGGGAATTGAATTGCCACCGAAAATAATGCAATAGAATGATATCTTGCATTTCTTAGGCTTTATCCTTGTTGCTATCAAAGCTATCGATTAGAAAAATGTGACACACGGACAGACGGACGGACGCGGCTCTTATTATAGTATAGATTTATATGCTTCGTGTCACGCTCAGAATTAGAAAGATTCAGAGCCTTATATACTCGAGTTCGTATCGTGGGTACAGAGTTTGGCGGGTTATTGCATATTACAATATACATACGAGTACGCAAGCTCACAGTTGCTTTCAGTAATGCTGAATTTCTGTATCTAGGATATGACACGAATGGATATAACTACTTCTATTGCGGCTAAAAAATACTGTATTCTAAGTGTTTATTACTGTTAAAAGAAAAATAAGTTACCTTTGAAATAAGCTTAAGCATGGAAACTCCACTCGAACGAAAAAAAAACTGAATCGAGAGCGAAAAAGAAGAGCGAGAGAAAAATTATCTCAAGAAAGATTTATAAATATTTTTTATAAATAGGCATTGCGTTCTTATTTGTAATTTTATTTAGTATCTTTCCAACAGTATTTGCCATCATTTTTGGTGGCACGGTTACACTAGTAGGTGAATAGTTAAAGTTGTTAATATATTCTGTAGAGGAAAACAGGTTCATAAACACTTCGTTTATTTTCATTCCTACTTTAAAGCACAAAAGCAGCAACGGGCAAAAAATTCGCGCGTTTCTTAAGACTGGTGAGGAGAAACATGTAGCAAACTTGAAGCAATCAACCTATCCTTTCGGTCTTACGGAAAACGAAGCGCATAATCCAAATCCGATTGAGTTAGGCGATCCTAACGCCACTATCATACGTTGGAAGCTTCCGTACCTGACGCTGGAAGGGACGTGAACAATCCTGTGCGCCGAATACCTCCCAAGTCACTGGCGAGTTTGATGGTATTCGTACGGAGCTTAAAACGGGCAGCGATGGAAATCCGCCTAGCGGCGACACATCATAGCAGAGAGCTTTAGGTATTCCAGGCAGAGACCGTCCAGTGTCTTGAGAAGAGTTAGCTCAATTGAGGCCGCTGAGACCAAAAACCCAGCAATGTCAGCTGATTTCTTTACTGGATATCGGGTTTTCGCTCGTCAGGTCTCGATTGGGACGACGGCTGTCAGGCAGGAAGGTTCTTTTTCTCTTTTCATCGCAGCAGGCAGGTGCTCAGAAGCGGAGTCACGTAGCTGGCGAACAGTCAACCTAATGTACACAATAGCACTGGGAACTCCAATTTCAGACGGCCTTATCCAATAAAATGACCTTCACCATTTTACAATAAACTTGTAAACATAAATTGGGCCTATCTGCAGAAAGTTCCTCGACAGAAATTATTTGATAAAAGTATTGCAATGGAGGTGATTGCGGCTGCACAAACTCAAACACTATTTTTCTCATCTAGAAGGAGATTTTTATACAAGATGTCGAAGATGTTCTTCATCGAAAATGTTCGTCATGTTTTCTATTGATGTATTTAGTGTCTGCATTTCTCAAGGCCCAATGGATACATGATTTAGGTAGAATAATAGTTGTAACAGTACTGAAAAATCAGCAATTTCATTCCAAAATTGATGACAATAAAGTCAGGAAGGCCTGCAATAGAAGTAATGGTCTGGCATGTCATGTACTACAATTTATTGACGTTTTAAAACTTCCTCAGCAGCAGTGAAGTCCAATGCATTGTAATTTTTCAGCAGCTTCTCCTTACAGATAAGCAGTCTCTTAGCAAATTTCTCTAACTTGTCCTACAGCGTTTACACAAAATTCTGCCAAAAAGCTGAATTTAGTAGTAGAACGTGTAAATGCAAAAGATTTGTATAAATCTTTGCCACTCAATTTTACCACAACTTTTATATATTGGTTCGAAAATTTGTATAAAGTTTTTACTGGCCCGATTAGCAAGTATTACGGTGCATGGTACAAATGAACAAGTATGTTTTGTATCTGTGTGCAAAGTACAATGTTGCAGTATTAAAAAAGTTTAAATTGTTTTATTTTGAATCACAACAAGCAAATTCTTCTTAGATAACGTAAAACCCACCGTTTTATATAGTTTTTGATTATAAAGGGAAATCAAAACGAGTATCGAAGGGCTTAAAAATTAACTAATAGTCCTTTTAAAGAGCTTTCCTCCACGCCCTCACTGCAGCATTTCTAACACAATCACATAATAAGGTATTAGCAAAAATAGGCAAACTAAAAAAATTCTTAACGCTGACTGTTTCGCAAAGAAAAAATTCGTCCAATGAAAACGAACATTGGAATCATTGATTGTCTGTCTGGCGTGCGCGCCCCACTGAGTACACACCCAGGATCCACTGAAGTGCCATCCACATCACTGTCCTCTTGAGTGATACTTGAACTGTATGTGTGAAGCTCTTGAGTGATACTTGAACTGTAGGTGTGAAGCTCTTGAGTGATACTTGAACTGTAGGTGTGAAGCTCTTGAGTGATACTTGAACTGTAGGTGTGAAGCTCTTGAGTGATACTTGAACTGTAGGTGTGAAGCTCTTGAGTGATACTTGAACTGTAGGTGTGAAGCGTGAGACATGTACTGTGAGACCACTTAAAATGTAAGATATAAAAACACTTATTAAAGTTAGTGGTCGACCTTGTTAGTCATAACGGTAATTGATTTATTTTTGAAATATCACAGTTTAGGCAGTATATCCATCTTTCCTTAAAATACTTTTGGCTAGTGATTTTAGAATTAACATTTTGCAAAGTGTACGAGATGAATATAGCTGTCATTTCACAACAATTTCATTATAAATTCACTTCAGTGACATTGTTGATTGACCATGTTTTTTTATCTGAAGGATTTTGGTTTCGCTGTTTTAACGGCAAACATGAAATCGCTTTCACTCAGTGAATTTCAATATCCATGACAGTTTTAGTTAGTCCAGAGATATTACTGAATCTGAAATTTAACACTAGAATGGCTTCTTTTACTTGAACGCTTAACGTAACAGGAGATTAATCACGAATATCATTCCTAGAAGATCTAGGATAAGACATTTTATCAGAAAAAAACAGCGATTACTGCATCAAAAGCTGACTGAAGATGGCACAAAAAAGAAGAAATTTCTCAAACATTTCATCCAAAACAGTTTGAAGATGAAAAGAGAAGGAAGGTAGCGATTACTGGTTCATCAACGACCACAAAGTGCCTAGAAGTTAGGGCCGCTCGTCAAAGGCTTTCTTGAAAACACTTGCGATGCGCTGAGGCTGGTCTGAGTTCCGGGGCTGTGCGTGACTCTGCTGATTCAGCAAGTTGCGGGCCAAGCTTTCGTGCAGTCTACAGCATTGGTATGCATTCCAGTTCTGGGCCTAAACTAGGAACGATTCCGTAGCCTACGATTCCTGGGCCTTCTTTGAAGAGGCTTTCACCGCTCCCTTACTGAGGGTTTCTGAACTATTCCGTCCTTCAAGACCAGGCAGATGCAAGAAAAAATTGCCACTTTTCTGTCTGAATTTTAAAAAGATTTTACTTTTATATACGTCCTCATCCGGGAACCGATATTTGCAAGCAAAATTTTTTATTTATTGCTTGTACTTTAAGTGCAAATAAGATTTAATTCAATGTCACGTAAATGAAATTATTAAAACATTAATTACGTGACTTATTATTGCGTGGCATAAGCGTCCGATTTTTTAAGTTACATATTGAAGTACTCGAGTGAGGGATAATATGGCACAACTGTGATGAACTTCGTGCGAAATTAGCTGTACAAGAACTCGCTCTCACTGAAGTCAACAAACTGACTCTTATCCATATAAGAGAGCATGAGAAGCTCGAATAATTCAGAGACAACTTCTTACATCACTTCTTAAGCTGAGGAGTAAAATATTTATTCTTTGATGCGAGTGCTGCAAGAATATTTTTCGTATTACAAATTACATGAGCACTATATATGATAAACACGTAGTTTTGGTCCAATAATATTTTCTCTGAAAGCGCATTCATCCTGCTTATGGATGACACTATCTCTCCGTAATTGTATTAAACTGGGCTGGAAAAACTGAAAACTAATTTTAAATTAACATTCTACGTAAACACTACAATAGTAATTCGATACATCGTTTCTATGCCTACGTAGCTTCAGTATCCACTTGCTTAGCTTCCATTTCTTCGTTTAAGACCAAAACTTCACTAGATTTCGTTTTAGCCAAACTTCGTATGATTTTGCTGATGACGATATGTAATGTGTGCATTAGGTACCCCGGTATGCACTTTGATAGTACAGTATGTTTTAAAAATCATACTTTAATGCAACAAAATTGTGCAAGAATTGATTTACCTTACTGTTTTCGTTGAAAATTTCTAATTTAAACTCTTGTCATGAGAGCGATTGTCAATAAATTCATTTGGATTAAAAGCAAACAAGGTTCACAAACATGGAATTCATTTATTTTCAAGCAAGGGACAAATGTTCGTGCTGAAATTAACATCATCGACATCCCAATATTCATCCAAAATGTTTGAGTTAAAATAATCGACATGGTTGTCTGAATTTTATGCACACGACCTGAAAGGATGGAGCCTTCATTTGATGCTCTGGTACTTTTCTTAAACTTGAGGCAAGTTTCAGGAGATTCACCAGCAACTCTGACGTTTTAAACTTCATCTGCAACTGTGGACAAAAATTATTCTTCCAGTTCAACGCAAAGGGAAAAAAGGAATTTAAATTAGTCAAAGCGTAAAATTTTTATTTATTAAATTGGTGAAAATCTTTACTCAAATCATCTTAAGGCAAAAAGTTTAGGATGTTTAAAGGTGATTGTGAATCTTTAATAAAATGTATTGTAGTTTGCATACTTATATAAAGTTGAAGGACGAACTACAAGTAGATTATTATATAGTTTTTCAGGTTGACACAACTGTCATTAACGTGTTTACGCATATTTCACAATTTAGCTTCGAATACTATTTAATTCATGAATAATAATTTTATTAAAGCTATGCACATTCTTCAGAAAAAAAGTTTATTTAGATATGAATATTTAAATAAAAAACACGGATATTTAGATAGTTGCATGCAAGATCACTCTTGCTTGTTATACTTACATTATGCTTGCGTTCAGCTAACACTGTACTGAATGTTCTTATGTTCTGCAACGGACTAAATACGGCCTGCTTTCATACTTTTAGTTTGAGAGAGTGATGCATTTTCATTCTATAACAATTTATTATACATGGTATGTACGTTATATACACTATACAAGTGATATATACTGGGTATGACAAACCAAATTTGCATGAGAAGTGCAGTAGCTTAATCAAACTGTCTTCCAGTCAGTCCTGTAGAGATAGTAATAACTAATACAGTACAGAGTCAGATTAAAAAGTATTCAGCACTCTCGTTAAAAAAAATTTTATTTTAGTTTTAGTGAACTATGATGAGGATTATAAAACCAATTTATTGTTCTGGTCATGATTACTGGCTAACTGAAGACTACATGGCAGATTTACCAAATGGCAATTCCATTGAAAATTAGGCGTTCCAAGAGTATCAACAAGCTCTTAACACGTTGAGTGCGATTGTCTAGCCGGTGCAAATCTTTACTTTGTACACACAGTCACTAGAAAGCTTTGAAAAAATTACAGAACCTAACCTGAGCGACCCACCGGTGGGTCGTATCGCACTTAACGTGTTAAACTAACGTTTTAATTACTAAAATTTAATGTAATCTAAAATTTGATGTATAATAAATGTCAATTAAACACCAGATAATAACATTCATTTTAGCCTAGTTGATTTACAGTTTTTGACATGAAAGTTTTTTATTTTTTTATTACATTTTGAAGTATTTCTGTATTCTTCATGATAGAAGCATTATTTCTGTGTAATTTGGCTGTGCAATTCTCGTCATAATTTATTCGAAGTCGAATAAACACGTTTTTTCAAAGTGCGTTGAATAATTTTCAACTTAATTTTCTACATAAATTATAGTTATTATTGTTGTTGTTAGAACTCAATAGATTGTGTTGATGTTTCACTTGAGCAGCAGCTCCTTGGAAGTCCTCACTGCTGCGTGTTGTGTGGTTGCCCTGTGTGACCGCCGTACACACAAGTAATTCCTGTTTTTTCTACCTCCGGTTGATCAAGAAAAGTTACTCTACACCTACCAGCGGTTGCAAATGCAACTGATGTCTGTTCATCAGTAGCAGCTTCTTACTTTGCATCTGTTTGAAATTTTTACTGCATGGAAAATTAAGAAACGCTCGCAAATTTTGCTTTATTATCAAAATAAGAGTACACTTTCCAGTGTTATTATCTACATAGAATCATCTGATAATTATTTAAACATGATATGTGTTATTTAAATGTTTTAAGCATTATGGTGCGCAAACTTTTACGAAATCCTTTCACACACCCCAAAGTTCATCGCTAGGTTCGTTTTTCAAAAATTTGCTCAAGTTATTGTTTGCGTACTGTCTCTCAATTCGCAGGCTGTCCGATTAAGTTCCTAATTTTGGTTGGATTAAGAGTTCACTCAGGCGGAAAACTGTGTAAGACTAATTTTCCCGCTCTAGAATAGGAGACCCTCGTTAATTATTGAAGTTTGAAAGCATAATGCAGCACCTGCCACGCACTGACATTGGTACAAATAAGATTGACTTTCTTTGTTTCATAATTCTGGCTTTTTTCATCTTGGACTAATGAGTATTCAGCTTCAATACGTTAGAGCTATCAAAACAAATTATTATTGTACATCACGGGGCAAAATAATCTGGAATCAAAAATTTTCATTCCCTTCAGAGTGTCCAATAGAAGAGACACTAGAATCAGCTGAAGAAACTTTCTTTTCGTTGTCCCAGTTTAAGAACAAATACTCTGTAAGAAAAGAGAAACAGAAAAAGAGAGGAGCTTAAAAAGGTTCAAATTTAATGGCTGACAAAGATTGATCTCTGTTGCAGATTGCGTCTTCAAAATTTAAATGGTGACTTATGGAAAATTTGTCCAAAATTGTCTTAACTTGGTTTCAAATTTTTACAAGATCATAACAATCAACCTAGATGCAACGCACAGAAATATAGAGTCCAGTATTTTAGATGTTATTGTCAGTTTCCATTCAGTGTTTCTGGTAGAATTCTTCTCGGATCCAAGTTGATCATACTTCTAACTCTCTTAAGTTCCTTCAGTGCATAGTTTGTTCACTATTAAAGTCTCGTGATCTTACTTCTTTCTGATGTGAATGGTATTTAACCTGCGGCCTCCTATCCTCCTCGTGCCTAGATTTGCGTTTGTTTTTTCTCAATTAGTGTTCATGATCCCGTAGCAGTTGTTTCCTCACATGCACCTAGTCCAGCTAGCATCGTTGTCTCACATGTTCCTCACATGCACCTAGTCCAGCTCGCATCGTTGTTTCACATGTTCTTAAGCATAAAAACCGGTCTTTGCACCCTCGTCATGCTCAGTTCGAGCGCAGGAGAGCTGCCGTTTTTTTGACCCCTCGTGTATTAGGAGCCTAATGATATTGTGGCACGGGTGCAGTTTTAAGACGGTTGGTCATTAGCTGCCACTGGCATAATAAGACACAAATTGGATGACGCTTGTTTAGCCTTGTTAGCTTGCGCAAAGGAAAACAATGCACGAAAAATATTCTAGCATGATTTAGGGCGTTCGTTAAGAAAGAAGGTGCCCGGGGCAGCAGCGGCGCACTGAAGCTGTTTCACCAGAAAAACGCCAGGGTATAAAATGAAAAGAAGCGAAGGCAGTACGGCAAAGGATCAGGAGAGTGCTGTTTTTCTGACAATAAATGTTGCCATGATTCAGACGCTATCATGATTTGTTTGTACATTTTATAAATTGTACACTATATTGTTTGCACAATATTTTAAACAGCTGCTCTTCATGACCCTAGGTGCCTTAATTTGTCTTGGAAATAATGAATAAGAACTAAAAGCTTCCGATTGGTAATATTCTTTATTCAATCGTCCTTCTATTTTTTCGTCATGTTTGAGTTAACCAAAAATATGAAACAATGCGAAAGACTGAAAACAAGGAAATTAAAAAACAGGTCTAAAAGAACCAATGAACATAGGAAAGTATACATGTGTGTGGAACAAGTATAACATCAGTTTATTGTTTTACCTGTGATGCAGAGAGAGATCTGGTGTTCGAACTCATGGTATTATAGAGGCAGGACATTTATATGATGTGGCGTAAGTGTCCCCATTTCATGTTATTTCATCTTGTGAGTGGCTAGGGAAGAGACTTGATGACATTGTTATGCTGCTCCAGCCAAGACAAGTTGTTTTAAAGGGAAATAATTTAAATTTTAAATGGTCTAGATGTTTGAATTTCAGTTGTAAATATTTTGATGAAATGTATGATATTCACCTAAAACGTCTTGTTCAGAAATCGAAGGTAAAAAACAAATTTAATCACACAAAGTTTAAATGACTTATGGAAGCTTATGCAGCTTTTAAAATTTTTGTCCTTACTCTCCTTAAGAACTGAACCTCTTCCATACGCATGTAATACTTTAGGAGGCATTTATACATATTTTTATCAAGTAAGTAAAATAACAATAGCAATCATTCAAACCTTTTAGAGTAAAAAGAATACAGTAGCAAAAAAATTCGTTATCACAGTCTAAATACCATACTCTAAACATTTTGTGGATAGTTGTAGACAGGAACACATCATACTTTATCCAACTGAGGTTGACACATCAACGTGAAATTTAGTTTCTAAAACTTTTCGTCAATTTGTGATAAATGGCGGAACTTAAATCAGATGAAGTTGTCTTCAAATTTGTGTTGCTGGTCAGGTTGTCTAGGTGCTTGAGTGAAGCTCGTCACAAAATCACTTCAAGTTCTTAACTGGAACTGGAGGCCTCAGCCGCTTAAGAGCCTCTCATCGCCACCAACTTCATTTATTTTTAAATTTTCGTTCATCAGCGAAGTTATTTACTGCCGAATCACCTTACCTCGAAGAGAGTTGCTACATTGGAACTCCGCACCATTATTTATTTGTCTTTAATGTATGAATTTCGATAAGAAATATTCTTTTGATGGACAAGGCTTACGTACGTTTTATGGAAGTAGGATTTTCCACGTCGTTACCTCAAACGGAATTTCTCATTTATAGTATAATCTCCATATTGTGATACTAAAACAGAAATCTCTAAAAAATGTTCATTGCTATATTTTAATGAATAAAGGTATTTATGTTACCACAGACGTTAGCACTTATATAAAGTGGCATGAGTTTTTACATTTCATATCATTTCACCTCAACAGCTATCTCAAAAGTGACCCAAGAATTCAGTTCTAGTCACTAAGCTACAGTCTTCGTTTATCATCTCCACATTCGGACAGCTCCAAACCATCCATATCAAGTGCTAAATATCGTAAAATTGGAAAGAATTGTGAAGAGTTTCAACGAAACAGCTTTACTGCGGCCTCAGGTCCATGTCGGCAAGAAGTACGAATGGCAGAACCTAGAAACAGTAAATAATTATTTGGAACAAAATCCAAAACCTTGAATTTGGCATGCTGCAAACATGTAGAGTTTAATATCTGGAAACATCTGAATCATCCTGAGAAAACATCTCAAGCGGCAGATCTACAAATTCTAAGTCCAGCAAACAAGGAATCCAGCCTTTATTTTTTGATTCAGTTTATATAAATATACTCGTACTCCTGCACTCGAGAAAGACCAAGCCCTGTAGTGCTCATGTTCTCAACGGATAACATGCTTCTTTTTCGATATTTATAAGCAGGAAATAATCGACCATGTTACATTGCGATCACTGACTTGAAATTAACAGGGTTCAGAGCCCCTCTCTGCCCACAGTACTTTGTCCCTTCTGTCTAGAGCTCTTCTGTGTTGTGGTACTTTGAATGTAACCATTCTAAAGTACCCTATCCTCAAAGTGACTTTCACTTTAGGTAAGAAAATACACACAGTAAACTGCTACACTTGCTGCTGGTGGGACTTCTTATTCCAACTATGGCTGGAATTCTGTGCCTGTTGTGACCTGCCCTCCTAAAAACTTTGAACATGCGTTTGCTTTATGATCGATGAACGTAGTTAGTGGAAAACACAAATTTACAATTTTTAGCCCAGGTTTGAGTGTTTCACGAGCATTCGCAGTAAGCAGCCCTTGCCTGGGTAACCGATGTGGGCTAATTTTACACACTGCTGCTCTTATGTGGACTAAGTTTAAAAACTGCTGCTCTTAGTTTGTAAATTTAGCATCTGTATATAATTTTATCACGACTGCTTCAAGAAGATTTCCTACACGCCAGTTTTCATTGTATTCTTGATATTTTCCCTAGAACAGACAGGAGTTTATGATTGATTTCTTCTAAGTATTAAAGACACGACAAAGAACGTGAGTGATGGGGGAAGTCTCATTCCGTAACATTAAGTTAAAAGATAAAAACGAGTGCTCTTATGGTTTACAGAACCAGGGCTCGTGTGTAGATACCGTCTTCAGTTTGTGACACTCGAACAGAGATGTGCAGTTCTGTAGTGAATGCCCCTCGTTTTTGACGAGATTGCCACCGTACATTCAAGTAGGAGCTGTAAGCGTGTCCCATGATTGATGAGACACCAAAGAGGAGATTCTTATTCTGGTTTTGACACCAAGATTCAGAATGAATCAACATGAGATAAAACAAGTGAGGAAGGCTTTAAGAGCTGCTTGCTACCGATCTGTTCCTTACATTACGTTATGCACATAAACGTAAGTAGAGCTTATTTTGAAAGTTACTCAACGAATATGGCGTACCTATTGTCGTTATTGGAACTTTAGTGGGAAGCTAAAAATATGATAACTGAATAATTTTTTTGTATATGTAATGGTGAATGCCGTAATGGCAGATTTCAAATTCAAATCGGAAACGTAAATTACGATAAACATGGGTGTGATCAATGTATACATAATTAAATACTGCTGCAAACTTCAGAGAATATTTTAAAATTATTTTCAAATAGAAAAGTTCACCAGTGAACATAATAGGTCTCATATCCCATCACTTGACGATTGTTATACTGTATTTGAGGGGCATCATCGGGCCTACTGACACAGATGTGCGTTATGGTGTTCCGGGATATTAAGAAAACAAATGCAAAACCATAGCATAATATTATGAACACATCGAATTATAAACTAATGAATAAGGTGGAAGCACGAGTTGCATCAAGAATGCTATAAGTCAAAAAAGGCATCCTGTATACTGTATAAAATATATATTGTCCGCCTGTTCACAAGTTAGTTGGTAAATTATTCCCAGACATCCATTGTTTGATCTGACTTAATGTCTAATAAAAAGTCTATTTATAAACTTCAGTAAACAGATGGTCAGGATAACATCAACTACTTCATTTTGAAGCTTTAAATGTATGACAAAACTGATGTAAGACACGTGACATGGTCGTTATTTTTCTGCAGACAATGGAGAACAAAATGTACCGTCATAGAAATTAAGATCAGAGGTAATTTTTTTAGCGAAAATGTTTCTTAATCGTTAGATTTGGATTTCCTCGAAAAATTATTGCATTTGGCTTGCAACTATTAGTGCCAGTGGACGAAACTACAAACGAACACAAATGAGTATAATTTCAATTCTTCAAAACGTTAAAATAGGTATTTCAGGTTATACCAGTTTTTCTGTCCATGTGACATTAAATTTCTATTTTTTAGTGTCCTGCTGAAAAGTTTCAGGATCAACTGAAATTTTACCCCTAGAGATAATGAAAGTTCAACTAGAAATTTAATCTCTAAACCTGCTAAGTTGAATATTGACAAACAGTTGCGATGCGCAGTTGTTGCTTGTTAAGTGACTCTCCATCTCACTGCTCTGCGTCGAGTAAGGCGTTGTTTCAAATAGTAGGCAGACACAGTACATCGTGCCCGTCCCAATTGTACCAGAATGCAATGGTGAGCAAGACACAAGTGTTGTGTTATTTCTTTTAAAATTTTCTTGAGTAGAAAGTTACGATATATCTTTTATTATATACCTCATTATCAAACTTTCACAGCTACCAAAAGTGAGACCCTGGTGGAAGTTATCTCATTTCATGCTGTGGTGCATAAAAATCAAACTAGTGTCTTTACTATCGCGTGCATCACATTTTACACATCGTCGAACAATTCTAACGTTCATGAGCGTACGGAAGCCATCAAGTAAATAATTTAAAATACTAACGCAGCTTTTTGTATATTCTTTGTAAATTTTGTTGGTGTTAAATTTCATTTGACATGCGAATTGAGTTTTTATTTAATTTTGACCGATAGGGTAATTAGAATGATGCGAAAGCAACAACAGACATTGTGACTCATTGTGTGTTTTATGTAACTCATAAAGATTTCTGTATAGGCATCTCATACGAATTAGGAGGATCATTTCTTTGTAGGCATCTCATACGAATTAAGAGGATCATTTCTTTGTAGGCATCTCATACGAATTAAGAGGATCATTTCTTTGAAGGCATCTCATACGAATTAAGAGGATCATTTCTTTGTAGGTATTTCATACGAATTAAGAGGATCATTTCTTTGTAGGCATCTCATACGAATTAATAGGATCATTTCTTTGTAGGCATCTCATACAAATTAAAAAGATCATTTCTTTGTAGGCATCTCATACGAATTAGCAAAATCCTCTTCAAGTGCAATTGCAACGCTTTAATAGACAATGCTTCATAATTATACTCCCCCAATGCGTCTAATTCTAGAAGTCAAAATACGTACAGAAGATGGTGACAGTACGATGCTGTTGGAAAAAAATCCGTTTGCCCCTTTTCTTCCGTTATGTCCAGCTATTCAATTCATTTAATTTAATATTCATTGAGCTTCACTATCCATATTCCACGGAATAAAGATTTTTCGAAGCTCCAGAGACTGCATCGAATTACCATGTGACAGCAAGGAACGTGTGTCACAACATCAATGTGAGCTCGACAATCACAAAAATGACTTATTGAATCAGTCTCCTAATGGAATGGGTTTCAGTTAATATTTTAATGTATATTCATGAAATATAAATCTGTTTGAACTTCATCAAGCCCAGCAAAATATTTCACTCATACTTCTGATTGGTAGTGGAGGAATTATTACCTTTGAGCTGAAGAGAGATTGAAAGATTTGCTTTAGACTTTTAGGAGCACGAGAGCCGACTAAAAGATGGCGGACTAAACAAAGATGTGGTTGCCCAAGCGAAGTCATTGGATTTGTAATTATTTTTTCTTTGAACTCTATAAAGCAAATAAGTCTTCTTACTCAAAAATGTGTGCTTATTGGAAATTTCATCCTTGACTCACTCCACAAGAACTGAGTATTTGCTCATTAAATTATCGCTTCTGTGCCTTTATAACCTAAAGCAATGTCTACTAACGATGATTAGTTTTCAGCACGCTTAGACCCTACAATTCTTTGAAGTGAGTATGGCATGTAACTCACAATAATTTTGCCTACTGTGTCAGTAATCTTTCATAAAAGGTGAAGCAAAAATAAAATCGCAATAATTTTTTCCACTTGCACTTTGTGATGATGTAGCGAAAAAATCAGAATAAAATATTTTCCCCCCATAATTTTTAATGTATATCGTAAGCATCAAATTAAAAAAATGACAAGAAACAAAATTTTACCGACTGTATTCAGAAGCGCATCAGCAACGCTCGTTTTATCGAGGAAGTGCGTCAGAAAATGAGTTTCGATATGTTCTTCAATGTTGGTTGTGGTGTATCAACAGTTTGTAAGAAGTTTATTTCATAATTTTACTGTGAGATCTACTGCTAAAATGACATACATACATTATCTGCTCATAAATGTTGACGGATAAGCGATAATATTTTGAAAACATTTAACTTGATGCAACGACCTGGTGAAATTAAAATGTGAAATTACTGACCAATGTCCGTAGAGTTCCATTTATGTAGTTTCGCTTCATGTTAAAAAAAAGGAGTAGATTCTAGCATGTACATATTTTTAAAAGCCAATTGACATGGAAGATCTCTGATTTTCATGAACAATGTAAGCCTGAGTGAATAAGTGTAGCTAAATGAATTTCATTCATTGAAGTGACATTCAATGACACAATGGCACAACTTTTCTTGCTCATATATTTGAGTTTCATAAAATTGAAGTTTAACAAAAGATTATTATGTTCATGGCAGGAGTGTGGGCAGAAGCTGAGTGTGTTGATGGAGCTGTCAACTTGCGTGAGTGCGAATGTTCGATCCCTCATACAGACATTCCGTATTGCCTACAGTAGTGAAGTGGTACGTGCAGAGACTCTCTATGGCAATTTCAACAAGACAACAGTTGAAAGAATACTACGAAGCCTCTTTTTGTCTTGTTTTTCTTTTAAAGGCTAATCAACTAATCTCGCAAGAAAATCACAATTCTTTTTATTGATTAGAATCCGGTTGCGTTTGCAGTGCAGCTCTGTTTTCTCAGCTGCTCAGCTGCGTTGCACTGGAATTATGCTCTTATTCTCTCTGTACAAGTCTTCGCATCAACTCAATGTATGTGCCCAAGAAGTCGATTAGATTTTCTATTTATCTATTTATATTACGTCTGTTTGAAAAACCTTACAGATTTATTGTGCATCTCCAAATTTACGCTCGTCATGAACGTCTTTTTATCACTTAGTCTGTAAATTTCACTATTTCGCTACCGTCTGAAAAGCTTCAATGTATGGCTATGCTATTAATGAAAAGTTATAACCTTGTCATTTTTAAGCTCCCCTGCTATGGTGTCTATGAAATGCTAAATAATTTATGACTATATAAATAAGTCATTACAGCCCATTGCATGAGTGTTTCCACCTCACTGATCATATTAACGACAATCCCGTCAAATCCATCAAATTTTGGGAGCTTTTTCTTGTGACTCTAGCGGGTTCTTCCTTGACTTTTTTGCGACCGTGTGCGCAAGATTGCTAGCGGTTTTCACGCGAGACGTGCGATGTATTTTAGGGGTTTATGCCTCGTTACCGTGACGTTTGATTGGAAGCCTCACTTGGTAGGGGACTGGGAATTTTATTCGTAAACTTCCGGCGTGTATGAGAACTTGAGACCCCTTAAAAGCTCTCAAAAAGGAACTCATTAAATTAGAGCGTACTGCGTCGCAGGCGACAGATGGTCTTACTTTTAGAGCATCAGTCGAGTCGTTCACTTTTTATGGAACTTGAAAATGCAAGTCTAACGCCAAGGCCTTGATTTATCGCACGATACGCTCAAATTTAATGGAGGGACTTTGCTAGCGACTCTTTCAATTTCGAGTGACAAAAGAAATTCTAACACAAATAAAACAATAATACACCTCAAGTTTCAGAGCCTGCAGGAATCTATTAATATTAAAATTTCAAGCGAATGATATTTTCTCATGTTGATGAAAATCGCCTAGCTTTTAAACTAGAGCTTGTATGTCATATATATAAAATAAATAACTAAGTGCTAACTGAAAGTCATATGAAAGACGAGATCAAAATAAATGAATTTAGATTTGTTCATAAATTACGGTTCATATAAGTAAAATCTCCGTCAGTGATGCATACTAATTGAGGAAGAAAGAAGCTTGGGTGAAGGAGAGCTGTCCACTTCCTCTTACACAACTTGGAGGCAATAACAGAAACTGACGAAACTAAAAAATAAAGATATTTGTCGACTCAAAGAACTAGCGCACAGGTGATGTTGAAACAGAGATATCAATTTATATAAATATATTCCACACCCGAAAAATATCACGCATATTAACAATTCATTTTTCCCTCGCAAGTTATTGTTAAGAGTAACATAAGAAAGGTTTTATAGTAATATAAAAAAGTAGTAATGATTTGTAAAAAGCAAAACATTAATGATACTAAATTGTTTAAAGTAGTATGAGAAGCTCATCGCCAAATCACAGTCTAAATTTTTTCATTAATTACTTGTGTTGTTGTAAATGATGAATTTTGTTCGTAGACAGATTACCTGATGAATATGAATTTAGACGGTAATTCTAGCTTTTATATTTCTTAATTTGTATTTTTGCTGCACATCAGCAAACCTTAACACTTGCTGAATGGCTTTTTAAATACGACCAGGAATTTGTTGCACTCGTAGTGTTGCCAGTTGTAGGTCGTAGAGACGAAGTGTTTTTTTTGTGAGCAAATCGGCATCACGCTATGAATGTTTGTCTTTGGTTTAAGTGCACAGTACAAATAATCAAGATAGGAGAAGCATAAGCAAAAGTTAACTTCTTTTGGATTTGATATCAACGCATGTTTTTCATACAAAAGGATCTATAAATAGATTTTTGGTAACGAAATAACACGTAAAACGACATCATATTGTGCAAAAACGGAATTACTGTCTTGATTAAACATAAGTTGAACTTATCCTAGGAGATAATAAGAGGTGAAAACGTTTGCTATGAACAGAATAAACACAATAAGTATTTCTTGCAATCATTACCTTTACTATTGTCAAAGCAGAAGCTCGAATTTCTGCATGTAATGTGATCGCTTTATCAGGAGTGAATTACCCTACACATAACGAGTCTCAGATGAACGTATTGTCCTGAACGGACAGCGTCGCAGCTGGAGGATGAGCACAGCGCTCCTTCTAAAAAAATTGAAATCTCAGCCTAGTCGTGGCAAGTATTCCGGGATTCCAGAAGTGCCCACAGGCCTCCAATTCTCTCACGGAAATCAGGGTAGATCAAATACGTGAATTTAGATCCGAGTTTTCAAATAAAAAGAAGTAAGACGGATTGCCAAGCCAGCTAGAAGATTTCTTTGAACGATCGGAAGAGTCCTAAACGAATTTTGGGGGGATATGAGTGATGACAGTGGCTAGAAGAAAAGGGGAAAGGAACAGAAAATGGTGAAGAAGAAAATTATGGGGAAAAGAATGGGGAGGAAGACGAATCATAAAGAAAGAGAGTGCAATTGAGAAACGTCATAGAAGTAGGAAGCAGGAGGGAAGACTATTCATGGAATAGAAAGTGATGAGGGGATAGAATGACAGATGTTTAAGCCAAGGAGGAAGAAGAGTTATAGAATTACAAAGTAATGATGAGAAGTGGTCATTAAGATTGGAAGCATGACTCAAGTAAAGCGCGGAGGTAAAAAGAGAGAAGTAAGGTAGAGGTTCGTAAGCAGAACTCTGTACACAAGTTCTGGTGCTGCTACTTCTCGTGTGTTGCACATGAGAGTATGTTGCTGTCCTCTCACACACAGTGCGCAAGTGAGTGTTGTTCGTACAGATCACATGTGCGCGAATACAACAATCAAATTGATGTATTTAATTGAACCTGAGCACTCTAAGTAAACTGTGATGTAATAGAGCTCTAACGTCGCGTGCTTCAGTGTGATATCACAAGAGATCTCATAGTATTTTACTACGCTGGCAGCAACGGAGAATGTCAATAGGCTAACTGATTTACTGCAGTTTTGTGGTACATTAATATTAGCAAATGAACATTAATATAATTCATTTTAGAAGTTTCTTTTAATGTTAGAAATTTAATAAGGGACTTTTACTTCTAAATTTTTTTTTCAGATTTGCTACACTTTTATTAGTTTTATTTATGCGCATCAATTTTCTAAAAATACGTGAACTAATTATAACTTACGTTTTTATCATTACTTCATAGGCCACGCATAATTTTGCTATCAACAGTTGAATTAAAGAGTATTGATAATATTTCAACGTTTAATATTTCACTTTTACTCAAGACAAACAATTGACAAATGCTGTAAAAAGGATAATTTGTATCCCACAAATCTTTTTTATTGTAAACGTTGGTAAATGTTGTATTTTTGTGAATTATCTTTGTGTGCCTTCCTATTGGGAGTGCATTTCCTGAAAACAGCTGCATGGATATGCTCATCATTATTTTTGCAGCGTCTGAAACTAGGGACGCTGCAGTAAATTTGTTTTTGCTTTGTAGAATGAGAAGCGAAAGACATTTCTACGTTCTGTGTTAATGAAAGTAAATTGCAATTAAATTATATTTCTTCACGAAACTCAAAAGAGGGAAGTTTTACTTGAGGCAGCTTCTCACAACATCAAGACACGACTGTATTTCTTTCTTTCCATTGTTCCCTGAGGAGCTGCAGATAATGAAATCTTTACTTGAAGTGACGGTACTGCTTGTCTTGAAGAGTGTAGGGCGTCTCGGAGGGTGTGCGTACACAAACACAGCCACGCTTGAGTCCTCTGCATCTTAAGACAGACAAGCATGTGTTCCCTAGAGCACAATCCATGCTAATTTGTGTCATGACAATTTCAAGTATTTCTCAGCTAGCGTAAGCAGTGGAAACACTTGCTCTGAAGGACTTGCACGGCCGATTGACACGATTGAAAATATCATTGGCACTTAATGAACAGGTTAACATTAAAAAAGGACTATGGCAATAACGGTATTTGGCAGATGTAAGTGCAACTTTTTAAGAGATTTCATGTATGTATGTGTCAAGAAATCAACAATGCAACTCTAGAAATTATATGTAAATTAATGAGCAGCAACTTGAAATGAGCGCATATTCCTTTAAGCAAATACGGAGGTCACCTAAATGGTATAATATTGCATATTTAAATTACAGTTTGATTTTGATATACCCTGTCTCACTTTTAGTTATTCAAGTATTGTTCCCTTCCATATTTTTCGTGTCATTGTTAATGTAAAATAATAAATTATGGTACGCTAGATGTACCACCCTGTATAACAATCTTTAAATCTGCACAATAACTGTACATAAATTACATACTGTAATAGTAAATTGTACATAAATTACATACTGTAATAGTGAATTGTACATAAATTACATACTGTAGTAGTAAAAGCTGTAAATAATATTCACGTTTTTCATCTAACATTTTTCCACCCTGAATAGGGAGCCAAATGTGCATTGTATATTGAAAAAGCAACCGTGTAGGGAACAAGAATAGAATTGAAAACGAGTTTCGCGACTGATGCGAACCCATTGAGTTTTACTAATGAGGATGCATGGCTATACGTTACTAATGAGGATGCATGGCTACACGTTACTAATGAGGATACATGGCTATACGTTACTAATGAGGATGCATGGCTACACGTTACTAATGAGGATGCATGACTACACGTTACTAATGAGGATGCATGACTACACGTTACTAATGAGGATGCATGACTACACGTTACTAATGAGGATGCATGGCTACACGTTACTAATGAGGATGCATGGCTATACGTTACTAATGAGGATGCATGGCTATACGTTACTAATGAGGATGCATGGCTACACGTTACTAATGAGGATGCATGACTACACGTTACTAATGAGGATGCATGGCTATACGTTAGTTTTGTTGTGTCGTTAATTAGGGATCACAGAAAGTTGAGTGGCAACGTAAGAGCGTAGCTGATGGAGGAGCAGCAGTATGTCTATATAGAATTTCAATTAAAACTTTAAAGAAGATGAGTGTAGTCATAAATTGCCTCAGTCTCTGACTAGGATATTGCACACCTGAAACGGCGCTTCATGCATCTATGATATTTATGTTGCACACCAAGTTTACCATCAACTTAGTATGTTGCACACCAAGTTTACCATTAACTTAGTATGTTGCATGCCAAGTTTACCATCAACTTAGTATGTTGCACACCAAGTTTACCATTAACTTAGTATGTTGCATGCCAAGTTTACCATCAACTTAGTATGTTGCACGCTAAGTTTACCATCAACTTAGTATGTTGCACGCTAAGTTTACCATCAACTTAGTATGTTGCATGCCAAGTTTACTATCAACTTAGTATGTTGCACGCTAAGTTTACCATCAACTTAGTATGTTGCACGCCAAGTTTACCATTAAATTAGTATGTTGCATACCAAGTTTACCATCAACTTAGTATGTTGCACGCTAAGTTTACCATCAACTTAGTATGTTGCACGCCAAGTTTACCATTAAATTAGTATGTTGCATGCCAAGTTTACCATCAACTTAGTATGTTGCACGCTAAGTTTACCATCAACTTAGTATGTTGCACGCTAAGTTTACCATCAACTTAGTATGTTGCACGCCAAGTTTACCATTAACTTAGACCTTAATTCATCAACTGGGGATTTTCATTCACTAAGTACGCACAAAAACTCAAAAAAGCGTTGTAAGTAGTGGTTGAAATTGTACGATATAGTAATATGACATTTTAACTAGATGAACTTTGAAAAAAATACCTGATTGGATTTGAAAAAAATGTTCCTGCATGATGTTATTGAACAGCAGGGGTTAGAATGAAAAAATATAATCTTATATGCCATATTCCTTTATTTCCTGCCACATTCGTGCATACTTTTTTTGCCAGAAGTACCTACTGTTTGTCAACACAATACTTCATGGATCATTCAAGAAACACGATATAAACAAATGATGAGAGAAATAAAGTTTGTTATCTGAATTTAGTTAACAAGATAAACATGCACAATAGCATCATAAGATGGTTGATTATTAATAATATGTTAATTCTTTAGTACCTCGTTGGCATTGGTGGCAACGTCACATAGCTTGCAACGGGGATACGCCATCCCACTGCGAGAATTCGCTAATCTCATGACAGACTTCCTTATTCGGCTTAACTATAATTAACATACTAAACACATCAAAGTTTCAAACTAAATCCTTAACTAAGCAGAGCTCAAGAGAGCAGACGCAGTCAACCAGCTACTACTTTAAAGTCACTATTTAAGATGAGCCTCCTGTCAACCAGGTCTCTACTTACTCTTTAACGAAGCTTCTTCTCTTTTATAACTCACACAGAACGTCTATTGCGACACATCAATCAATTTAGCAGCTCTCATGGAACACTCGGCATCACAAGCGATGCATCAATTAAGTCTCCACAAGGCACCAGAGACAATCATCAATTATGCCGACACTTGGCATCAGATGGGAAGCATCACCGTTCATTACGAAGAGACATCTCAAGCCTCATTGTGTTCCTCCTCTTGGGCGCTTCAAACTTCAGCGGCCAATGAGTCATTATTGTTCTTCTAAAATGCTATACGAGGCAGGAATGCCATTGTATCTTCCATGATATTTATGTGCATAAATGTTTAAATCTTACTGTCACTAACCCCAACCCTACCATTAATAATATCTAACCCTTTCATTAATTACATGTAACCCTACCATGGTTATACAGGGTGGCCTATTAGTAAGGTACCTTTTTGAACTATTATAGCCATAAAACTACAAACGGTAAAGAAATTTCATTAATTCAGAATGAATGAGAAGATTTCAAAGTTTTCTACTAGCGTATCAAGTCTACCGACAGTCACAAGATATTGCCCAAAAAATTCATAAAATCCACCCCCCCCCAAAATGAATCGCTACGCAATGGAACAACGAGCAAAAATAGTGGAACTTTACTTCCGATGTAATTGTTCGGTTACTGCAGTTCAGAGGAATTACAGGAATATTTATGGTATTAAAACAAGCCCTTCCAAGAAGTGCATAAAAACTGGTATTGATATTTAGAAAAACTAGGACAACAGCAGACAGACAACGTTGTGGCCGGCCACAGACCATACGAACTGGTACTTCAATTCAGCTTGTTGCAACGAGTGTTGTTGATCGGCCCAAAACATAACTAGGAGACGTTCAATTCAACTGAGAATGTCACGTACCTCACTGCAACGTATGTTGGTAAAAGATCTAAAGTACCATCTATATAAAATTCAATTATTTCAAGAACACCATCCTACAGACTACCAAAAGCGATTAGATTTTTGCAGTTTGCTGAAAATGAAAACTTTGAAAAGAATTTAGTAATGACAGATGAATCACATTTTGTTTCAAATTTTGTCTCAAATTCAATACCATCAATAATCCTGTAATTCCTCTGGACTGCAGTAACCGAATAATTTCATCGGAAGTAAAGTTCCACTATTTTTACTCGTTGTTCCATTGCGTAGCGATTCATTTTGGGGGGGGGGATTTTATGAATTGTGTCTGTGGATTTTATGAATTTTTTAGGCAATATGTTGTGATTATCGGTAGACTTGATGCGCTGGTAGAAAACTTTGAAATCTCCTCATTCATTCTGAATTAACCAAATCTCTTTACCATTTTTAGTTTTATAGTTATAATAATTTTAAAAAGGTACCTTACTTATGGGCCACTCTGTATCTACCCCTACCATAATTCTGTCTAATTCTACCATTGATTACATAATTTTAGTTTTGTCTCTAAAATTCAGTTTTATGTTTTACTTTAACATTAATTTCATGTCTTCTGGCAGTAACCTTTTTTAAGGCCAACCTATTGACAATTTGGTAGAATCTTTTTTTCACCATGGAATACTTGACAGAGAATTTCAATTTATCAGTACTCGGAAAATTTGAGATCCGTCTCATAATTTTGCTATTTTACTTGAAACGAATGTAACTTCTAGTTCTGTTCTATGGTTGATTTTTAGATATATTTTTAGCCAAATATATCTCTACGTATATACATGTATATATATTTACATATATTTATTTACGTCCGCATATGGTAGTTGTGCCGTTCAATAAAGGGCGTCCAGGGGAAGAAGGGAGAAGCCCCTCAGATCAACTCTCTTGTTTATGATCACAAAATTTAGAATTCGGGAATACCTGGCTAGGCTCCGCTGTACTCTCCATACCATTTACATTTACAAATTATTGGAGATAAGAGTCCTAACACAATATTTTTTTAAGTTTAACTTCGTTTACAGTTTCATACACCAGAACTGAACGGAGATATCTTTTTTTTCTTTTTCCTACATCAATATCAGAAGATTCGGAACACTAGCACGGAGTTGTGTTTCCAGGCTTCCTATCTTTCTTTTCTGTTACAATCCCTGTTCGTCAAGAGCAAGTCATCAACCACCTGCGTTACACAAGCAATACGGACATTTTTCAATTGATATTTAATAGTAGGACCACACAAACCCTATTAAAACCGCATAAAATGCAACGTTGTACGCCGCTATGCGGTTCATTCTTTCTATTTATAATGTTCACAACCGATAAGTTTGTCTTAGCTACGAATATATCCTATGCTTGTACATTTGTTTCTGCATTTGTTGCTATGATTCATTAGTCCTATGATATTTCTAATGTTTAGGCCACCCTAAATAATTCATTTGAAAGGATTCATGCGAGGTGCAAACCTTGGAAAGCTCTGTTATACTTTCGAAATATGTCTGTTATGAGTAAGAGTATTAATTACATAGGAGTATTAATAGGAGTCTTAATTACGGAATATTACTATGTATAATAAATATAAGTATCAATAGGAGTATTAATTAGGGTATACCACTATATACATTGGAGTACTAATTTCAAAAATTGTATCTCAGGACATGCTAGACCTGAACACTTGAGCCGGCTGTTTTAATTCGGACACTTGGAATTTTATCACAGCAGATAGCCTAGACCCGACGATGAAGAATATAGTAATAAGGATAATGAGAAAAATAAACGTAATAATAAATTGTGAAAATAATGATAATATTATTAACAGTGATAATAAAAAACTAATGTTTAGAGGTTAATTTGTTTCATTGCCAGTATTTGTACGATTCTGTCTACAACTAAATTCACATTTTCAGGCAGCATGAGCTTCTAGTGAAATATTTCGGTAATACCTATAACTATATCCAAGCCCAATGACAACTTGCTAGAGCCCTCAAATTATTTAAGGATAAAGGTTCTAGTTTTTGTTTAACTCGAATCTGTTCCTATGTTTGTCGGTGTGGGAGCACCATCATTGCCACAATGTGAAGGAATATCGAGGTCCAGATTTCTCTTCACTGTCTCAGTGTTCGGGCCACCCATTTTTCCATGGCTTTTGTTTTTGTTCAAAAGAAGAGCTCCCTCCTAAGTTCAATTTCACGCTTCGATTGGTTCAGCTGCAATCTGGCTGCGTAGCTTCTGGAAGCATACGAACGTTCATTCGTGCGTTCGTCGCTGCAGAGAAGTCTTTCAATGAGATTACCTTGCTCCGAATAGCCTGCATCAAGGGGTTTTAAATTAGTGGAAAAATGTTCGGCTGAAAGCGACTTCTTCTTTCAATACGTTCTCTTTGAAGATGCCTAGAATTTGTAGCTAGGGAGTGGAAGCGCTGGGCTTGTCATGCCAGCGAGCGCCCGGCAATAAAAGGCGCCCGCAGCTTTGATGCTCGCCGTGTTTGCCGAGATGACGAGCCTTCCTCAATTCACAAAATGACTTCAAATCTTCAATCATAATTTGATCTGTCGCTGATAAAATCAGCTCAGTCAGCACGTTATCAGTTCAGTGTAATATTTGGAGGCATTAAAATTCAATAGTGGACTGCGTGCAGACAAAGATAAGGCTGGAGCCGTAACCCTGTGAAATAATGAAAACGACAAGTGAAATACCAGCTGACGTACACCTCTGCTTAAAAGTGGACAGATCACGGAATAACTAATCTCTAAATATTTGCATGTATTAGGGATTTCTTTCAGTTCTTGCTAATTTGAAATGGATATTTGAATAGTTTACTATAAAATTTAAATTATAAAATGATTTTTGTGCTTTGTTAGGTTATGAATCGTAATGTAACATGTGGTGCAGAATAAAGTTCATCAAGTTATTGGGCCCACGAGACAGTGACGAACTCGTACACTTGAAGACTGATTTTGCATTTCTCATGTTTTCTTCTAAGTCAAACATGACTATCAGCTTTATGTTTTACGCCTTCGTTATGCGGGGGTTCCCTTTGGAAACTATTTCTACTAGGCTTAGTTTAATTCTTGACACTAGGACATTCCTTCATGGTTCATATAGAGCATAACTTCATGGTTTATATATGTAGACCATAACTCCATGGTTTATATATGTAGACCATAACTTCATAGTTTCTATAGACCATAACTTCATGATTTACATAGACCATTACTTCATGATTTATATAGACCATAACTTCATGGTTTATATAGACCTTAACTTCATGATTTATATAGAACATAACTTCATGGTTTATATAGACCATAACTTCATGATTTATATAGACCATTACTTCATGATTTATATAGACTATAACTTCATGGTTTATATAGACCATAACTTCATGGTTTATATAGACCATAATGTCATGATGTATGAAATAACATCACACGCAGTCAAATTGTTCTCATCGACAACAGAACAATGAAGGAGACTCGGACAACTTTCTGGTTGAATTCATGACGCTGACGCAGTCGTCACGTTTGTGTCAAATGTTGCGCTTAAGATGAATGAAACCACTCAAATATTATGATACTTATTGAAATACATCAAAATGTATCCTATATTTACAATGTGATAATTTTATTCTAATGAAATCATGGTGAAATTACTTCAAGTATTTTCAACATGGGAGGAGCTGGACTTTTAAGTTCAGAAGAAGAGCAAGCACAAAATCAACGTTAAAAAGAAGCTGCGTTTAAGCTTTGAAAGTACACAAGAAATTGATGCAATTTTGAGCATCAGTTTCAGTCAATCCTTGCAGGCTACAATGGAAGTATCATCAATGTGTTGAAAGTAAATTACTATGTTCAACATGCAATCAATATTTATCTTTTTTAGGAACAAATATACTTTCAAAAATTGTAGGTTTTAATAGTCCACCTAGAATTGTAATTCAGAAGATTGGTGACAGTCATAAGAGTGATTTTACCCCAGCTTTTTAGGAGGCAGGCAGTTGAGGTCTTCCTTTATTTACTAACTTACAAGTATGTCGACGCATATTAATACTTTACTTCAATGTAAAAGTGCTTTCCTAAGGAAAAATCAAACGTCTGTAGTTATAAATAGGAATGTGTAGGCGGTGTCAATGTCAAAATTAATGGCCGGGAATTATAATCCACACCGATGTTGAAGCCTCATCTTAATTTTATAGCAAATATTTTGAAAACAACCATGTCAGAAAATTATTGTATGGCACCTCAAGAAGTCGCATGTAACTTTCATATGACGGTTGTTAATTAATCCAGATAAATTAGCTAGTAAAATTTGAAACTTTTCTTCAGTGGTACTCGCTAGACATTCTTGAGCCGCATCGAAGTATCGAGACTGAACAGAGTTACCAAGGCGGCCACTTCCCATATTTTTGCTAAAATGAGAGCCGGTTGAGCAAGGCTGCCAACACCTCAGCTAGGGTTGGCCAGTTGGCACCCTTGCTCAATATTATTTGGGACGTGGGCTGTTTGAAGACTCTTTCTCGAGGAAAATAAGCAAAGCAGCGTAACAGAGGGCGTTGGTAACTGCGCATATCAGCTAACTTTAATAAATAAACGCGAACAGGTGCGGTAAGCTTAAATTTAGCCAGGGCGTGCTGGCAAGCTTCTCGTTCGGAAGGCGCTAGACTTGTCACTATTTGCTTTGAATTCACCCTTGGTCGTTACTTATTAGGGGCTCGCTGCTATTGGGTGGAGGTATTAGCTTGAGGAAATTGTTCACTTGTAATTAAAGGGGAACTTCACACATGTTATAGAAACCCTATAATTTACTGTATAGTTTTGTACCAGTTTGTAGCATTGATATCTGTAGGTTTTTAAAGGAATTAACAATGAACGACTACTTACCAGCATTGCAGGGCACGCACTATATAAACACAGCAGGTTTAGCCGAGCGAAGGCTGTACTGGTTGGTGTTTTCAGCAATAAAAGATGCATAGTTAAACTTACTAATAATACAGTAATTTTCTGCGATGCTGAGGATTGAAAGGAATTTTGAACCTTGTTTTCAGACGATCTTGCAACAACAAACCAAAAACAGATCACAGAACAGTACAGTACAGACTAGTTTGCTCTACTTTCAATGCAATTTTTCTGAGCTAATAAAAAATCGTAATCATAATACTACTTTGCAACAAGAAAGATGCAGACAAAACACGCCATAAAGTGGGAAGGAAAGTTTTGATGCCGTTCCGTAGAATTTATACTATCCCATTATACATATAAGTAGACTAGTATAACAATACGTAAAAATTCACATGCTTTTTAATAAGTATTTTCGTTCGATTTTACAGTGGATGCTGGTTTTTAGAAGGAGTTTCCACATTGAAGGATGTGCCTTTAGTATTACGAATACAATTCTTACAATACATGTATAAATGTTCCACTGAGGAGTAAATATTTAGCATAAAAGAAACAATTTATTTCAGCATGAAGTATTTCGATTCTCGAGCATATATTCCAGAAACTATGTTTGTCATCGTAATTCAGGAAGGAAATTTCATGGTATCTCGTCTTGTTAGTCAGTAGACGATTTTTTCCTATTTAAATCCTTCAGAGTGTGACAGAGAGACAGACCAACTAACTAAGAAAGTAAGGAAGCAACACACTGTGTATTTTTATCTAGTAGAATAGTGGGATTGAAATATTTCATTAAACTACGTACAGTACTAGACAGTAATTATATCCACACCCTCTGCAATAATACTGTGTACAGGGTTAGACAAAACTACGTGTACGTGTTTATCAAGTGGTTACATAAACTTTTATGAAAATGCATTGTCTTTATGAAAATGCCAAGCCTCTATGAAAATATCACGCAAATTAAAATTAAATTTGAAACTATTCTTCATTTATGTGGTATACAGTTAGAGTCAATATTTCTCCCAGGAATACGGTATAAGTTGATATTTTCTTCTGCAATACGGTATAAGTCAATATTTTCTTCTGTAATACGGTATAAGTCAATATTTTCTTCTGTAATATAGAATAAGTCAATATTTTCTTCTGTAATACGGTATAAGTCAATATTTTCTTATGTTATGCGATATAAGTTAATATTTTCTCCTGTTATACGGTATAAGTCAATATTTTCTTGTGTAATACGGTATAAGTCGATATTTTCGTGTGTAATATGGTATAAGTTAATATTTTCTTCTGTAATACGGTATATGTCAATATTTTCTTCTGTAATACGGTATAAGTCAATATTTTCTTCTGTAATACAGAATAAGTCAATATTTTCTTCTGTAATACGGTATAAGTCAATATTTTCTTATGTTATGCGGTATAAGTTAATATTTTCTCCTGTTATACGGTATAAGTCAATATTTTCTTGTGTAATACGGTATAAGTCAATATTTTCGTGTGTAATACGGTATAAGTTAATATTATCTTCTGTAATACGGTATATGTCAATATTTTCTTCTGTAATACGGTATAAGTCAATATTTTCTTCTATAATACGGTATAAGTCAATATTTTCTTCTGTAATACGGTATAAGTCAATATTTTCTTCTATAATACGGTATAAGTCAATGTTCCTTCTCGTAATAAAACTGAAGTCTCCCTCCCCTCTCCCCTTGTAACACGGATAAGGTAAACATTTTCCTCCGTACCTACACAATTTGGGAAAAACATGAAACACATCAAAACGTAGGAATTAATAATTGTGAAAATTATTTGAGAGTTATGGATCTTAATTTGCAAGGCCTGAAATATGTATTATGTTCCGTAAAATATTATGACTTGTTCGTTTGCACCTAACTAAACTTTTAAATTTTAATAAGTTCATTAGTTCAAACATGATGCATCACTGCATATTCCACCATGCACTCCTAAAATTTCACGCTGCAGTCATAATAAATTACAACAGTCTACACTTAAACATATAATTTTCATGCCAATGAAACGTCCATAAAAAATATCCTGATTCTATCCAACATAATATGATTTCATCCAATATAACAGGACTCCATCCAACATAATATGATTTCAACCAACATAACTTAATTTCCTCCAACAAAAGAAGACTTCAGCCAACATAATATTTAGCTGCTAGTTTAAATACACAAGCAAAAGATTGTCTTTGCAAGAAAAAAGTTCTCAGCAATATTTTCATTGTGAACTCACTCCTCAAAAATATGAGCTAGATTGGTATTCTCAAGGCTGTGGTTTAATCATCACAACCCAAGTTGACACACCAGAATCGAATATAAAATCTATACTCGATTAAGAGCAGTCCAATAATACTGAATGAGTCTACGGTGTTTGAAGCAAACATTTAAGTTACTATTCACACAATAATTTTTATTCAATTTGCGTATTATTGCTGTCACTGTACATCAAACAATCATTGTATTGTACTTATGATATGATTTGAAGTTATATGGGAGGAGCTGTAGTATTTTAAATAAGAATAAAAACACAGAGGGTCCCAGTGTTACAGAACCCAAAGAATAACTATGATAGTAGAATTCAGAATTTTTAGTTATAGAAAAAAGAACAAATACACCTATTCAAGTATATAAATTATTTTTATGTACATTAAAATGTACAATGCCATTCTCTTGAATAATATTTTGTGTCTGATACCATTAAATCCTTGAGTATTATAATAAATGTGTAGGTATTGACTCCTCTTTTGAATGTAGTTTGTGTTGCTCCATCAGCTATAAATTTTAACTTATGTTAGTTTCTTTTCGAGTTCCTTAATGTTAGAACTAATTTAAAGACTATTAGTAGAATATACTGCACATGTTAGGTGACATTTATTGCCCACAAAACATGAGTTCATGAATTAATATAATTGTGAAATATTCATTCTGAGTTATGTACTATTTTAGAAGTTCATTAAACTATGAAGCCCCGCGCTTTATTTTTGTCCTCATCATCTTTGTTGACATATGGAAATACTACAGCGATACAGTCTGTGAAATACTGTAAAATTCTACAGTTACTTCGATGCAATGTACATTCAAAAATTCAAAGTTTCGAATTAAAATAAGTTATCAACTTGACTTTCCACATGGAAAGTACGACTTTCACATATGAAATTTACTTAATAAAAACAATAACTATCACATAACTCAAACTTTCTTTACCTGCAGGGTTTCAATCAAATTAGAAATTACAAGTTCGGTTCATCGGTGTATAACGTCTTCTGGTCATAAACTCTATAAGCAATGAAAACCAATTAATTCAACATTTCTCCATGTATTTGTGGCAAAAAAATTATAAAATTTCCCTCCTTACCACGTGTGACGGTGTTACAATAGTCAAGTGCCCCTTGAGTTATTGCTGCTGGACTCACTGCCTTATTTCCTCACAAATGTTGAGCCTCAATTCACTGCATTACACACCAAGATATTTTAAATTCAACATGTGCATTTACAACTCTTTTTGCACCCATGCAGGATTTGCTTAAACTAAAACGTGTTGATGTTTCATGCTGAATTGAAAGTAACTTAAGTGCATCTGCTGACTTGAAAGTAACAAGTGCATCTGCTGACTTGAAAGTAACTTGAGTGCATTTGCTGACTTGAAAGTAACTTAAGTGCATCTGCTGACTTGAAAGTAACTTAAGTGCATCTGCTGACTTAAAAGTAACTCAAGTGCATCTGCTGACTTGAAAATAACTTGAGTGCATTTGCTGACTTGAAAGTAACTTAAGTGCATCTGCTGACTTGAAAGTAACTTAAGTGCATCTGCTGACTTAAAAGTAACTCAAGTGCATTTGCTGACTTGAAAGTAACTTCAGTGCATTTGCTGACTTGAAAGTAACTTAAGTGCATCTGCTGACTTGAAAGTAACTCAAGTGCATTTGCTGACTTGAAAGTAACTCAAGTGCATTTGCTGACTTGAAAGTAACTCAAGTGCATCTGCTGACTTGAAAGTAACTTAAGTGCATCTGCTGACTTGAAAGTAACTTAAGTGCATCTGCTGACTTGAAAGTAACTTAAGTGCATCTGCTGACTTGAAAGTAACTCAAGTGCATTTGCTGACTTGAAAGTAACTCAAGTGCATCTGCTGACTTGAAAGTAACTTAAGTGCATCTGCTGACTTGAAAGTAACTTAAGTGCATCTGCTGTGACGTACTCTTAAGTTGTGTGATCTTCCATTCTAAGTAATTTGTTGTTCACATTTATTCACAACATTCTTGAATTGCGTTCAAGAATTCATTCTCTATGCTAAATTACACATGTATGTCATTTGATGTACAAAGTAATAATTCAAAATAGGGATCAATCTAATATTAAGAATGACCGTCGTGTGTTTATATATTTATTTGTTTATTAATTTGTCAATTAATTAATTAATTAATTAATTAATTTATTTATTTATATGTTTCGTCTCACTTTAAAAAAAATTAGAGATCCAGAGCCTTGTATACTCGAGTCCGTATCATGGATACAGAGTTCGGCGGGGTATTGCCCTATGATTCGGGTACATTGTACCCGAATATGACACGAATTGCAGAGTCAATTGCAGCAGTAGAAAACTAAGTGTCTTAGTTTTCCCTAGGAATGTTGTCATCATTAAAGAAATTCTCAATCAAAACGTTTATCCTTTGTAAATATACATAAAACTAAATATATTGCATTGCGCTCTTATATGTAATTTCATTTAATACATTTCCAACAGTATTTGCCATCATTTTTGATGGCACGGGTATTATCACAAAATCTCTGACGTCATTTTTGATGGCTGGGAACACTAGTATTTAATAATAGTGATTATAATTACAATAATGAAAATCTTAGAATAGATAATATGATTTGAAGAGGTAAATGACTATATTAATAACAGCATAAATGCAACTCGTTATAAATAATAGATTTTAAAAGCAGCAAGGGCTTATGCCCCAAACACAGGCAAATTATATACATTTTTACCTATTCACTCTTTATTCGTATGTTGACTCGGAAATTATATTCGTCTTCGAACGTACTGTCGGAGTTCCTGCCTTATTGATTTAGAAGTGAAAATTTCAAATGCCAGATGACATTTTTATCATTGCTTAAGCACGCACAAGTTAAAACATTTCCCAAAATGTTACTTTCACTTGTTTGTGGATGTCTCACGCACCACTCATCCCTGGAGAGCAAGCAGATATCGCCGACAATTTGGAGGTGCGCAGAACGAGAGTCCGGGCTCGTTACAGCGCAGCGGACGCTCGGTCTCCAGAGGACAGTTCGCTTCGATCGCGCACTTTTTGCTGTAACTCAAGGCAACGGAGAAAAAAATGCGTCTTGACAGCGCGAGAGAATCCCTGCTATTAAACCAAAATACGCACCGAATTGCGGTGGCTTTCAATTTACGCTCCTATCGAGAGCAATCTTTGTTTCTACGCCCTCACGAGAGGCTCAAAAAGAAAAGAAATCTTCTCATACATTGGAGCCAAAGAAACTTGGATATTTGCCTTGACAGCAAGGTCTCTCAAGAGCCACGGTCAGCAAAGCCGTCGAAAATGCAATATTTATTGTCAGGATACTTTTGTGTCCTGATGCGAGTCCCAGAAAAACTTCTAATCGCAATTGCTTTCGTCTGCAGTCACAAAAATAACACGTTACTTTCGTGTGTTCTTCAATGGGTAGTGATGTATAATTATACATTGAATATTAAGGTCTGATTCAAGTTTAATAGCTCAAAATTTTTCACCAACGAAACTTTAATTATGAAGTGTGTATTCTGAGTCGTCAGACAAAGACATGTAGGAGTGAAAATGTACAATTTCTGATAGGAGGGAAGTGTTCTTCTGGTGATATTTTCCACGTGTTACAACTTTTTTAATCGAGTTTTACAGTCGTAAAAGATTTGTTTCTTTCACAATATAAATATTGAATATAGATACAAACATACCCGATTCAAATCTACACGAAAACATTCATTAATTATATTTAATTTAAGATGTAGTGAAAACATTCATTGAGCTCCTGATATCCTATATGTAGTTGAATTTCTAATAATACCTCGGTAATACAATTGAGCCCCGTATTTAGCACTCATTAAGAAATCATGTGGAAAGCGTCTAAGAAATAAATTAAAACTTAGATATCAAAGTTTAAAAGCCAGGAAAGATTCATTCATCGAACATAGAATCTTTCCTAATAACTGGGTACGAAAATAAAAAAGACCAAACGGCAGCCCAGCAAAACCTAGTCGCGCCAGACATAATAAAGTCAGGTATGATTGTTTACTTGGCTAAGAAAGAAACAATCTGTGTACATTTCTCTGCTCCTGTTTACACGGAGATAATGAACAAAAGTAGTTCACTTATACTCCAATATCTCTCAAACCAATTTGATATCTGAAAAAAACATTTCAGCTGGAAGTTATTCAAGCAAAATATAGCTAGCTTTAACCATCGAATTTAGGATTTTGAATGCAATACTTTATATTGAATTGAATAGTAAGTGGCCCGTAAACGAGACTGAGTAAACACTTTTTCAATCAATTGTTTACCACAGGGAACACTCATTAATTTTTCTTAAAGTAATTTGGTAGCTTATCATCAGCCATTATTTTTTTATTTTGATACAGCACATTTCTTAACTGCTTTTAAAGTGTAAGGCGAGCTGCTGGCACAGATTTGAACCCGTCATACAGATGCACAAGATCAATGACGGACAAAGATCAGCGCCACAAGGAGAGCTGCCCTGCAGGTATGACAAAGGCCAAGTAAAGCAAACAACAATCGTTGCGCATAAGGAAAAGATCAACAAACGCAGACAGAGTTGGCAAACGCAGGCAAACATCTGAACAGATCGATATTGGATGCCATTTCACTGTGGTATAGGCTTTATATTTTTACTTTAAAATCCACAGGAATTCCTGAGTGCTTAGTTAGTTCTCATTGCAATAAGAATACTTTGCGAAAAGTAAATGAAAACGCTTTGGGCAACGGTTAAAATTCCCTCGACCTTCAAACTGATTTAAGTGAGACTTCGCGAGTTTTCAACCAAAAGATTTAAAATCCTAATTTCTGCTGACCATATTGAGCTGGAATACGCTCTTACAGCAGGTAAGGGTCAGAAGTAAATGTTGAGAATGAGAGAAAGATAAATTTTACAGAATTATAATAAAGTGTTTTTGTCATTACACACCTTCCCCAGATGGTATTACTCAAATGAGAATGGTTTGAGAAATTAGCAAAAACGTCACAAAATTATTTGCATCATAAAGCAGAGCTGGTGAATGACACTGTTCATGACAGGAAAAGTAGAAAAGTAGAGGAAAAGTAGAGTTAGTAGAGTTAGGCATGTGTTGGGTCAACTGCTCATTATATCCGCAGGTAGCAGTCAACTACTCATCATATAAGCAGGTAGCAGTCAACTGCTCATCATATCTGCAGGTAGCAGTCAACTGATCATCATATAAGCAGGTAGCAGTCAACTGCTCATCATATAAGCAGGTAGCAGTCAACTGTTCTTTTGAAATTATTCTTCACTCAAGGTACAGCTACCGTGTACAAGCAAGACATCATCTCACCTGTAAAACAAGGAATGAAACAGAGTTTACTGAAGTTGCATATTTTCAAGCCATGTCATGTCTAGAAGACTTGCATAAACCAAGCCACACTGCTTTCAATTTCAGTAGTTGTTCCAGCTTGCAGATGCTGAGCTAACTCATCAATGTCGTGTAATTCTCAGAACTGCTGATCAATATCTAGACCCTCAATGCCTTCAAACAATACTTGTGCTTACTTGTGTTTGAAGATCACGAGACTGAGATAGAAGAAGAAATGTACTTTGTGTCAATGTTTGATATTTCAGTCTAGAGCTTTGCAACACATGGCTGCCAAAAAGCCCCTGCCTGCTATCCGCCTCAATCTCTGAGGATCTGCACTGATTTTTTCCTGATGGAAACAAAAAATACTTTTTTGAACTGAGCACTCCATGTATAAGCAGTGAACACCAATAATTTATTTTTATTTTTTCTATCTAATTCATCTGCTGCTAAGTTAGCTTTCAGCATATACGTACCAGATCTTTTCTTTCAATTTTTTATTTATATTAAGTACAATTTTACCAATAAACAAAATATGACAATGGTTACGATATAACTGGGAGAATATGTATATACTTCGAAAAATTGAACTTTTCTAATTCTCTAATGCTTTCAAATTAGAACAAAGAATTTAATTCTAGTCTTAACAGAATGAGCGTATTGTTGACGAGCATTTAGTAAGAAACGATACATACTTCCTCTTGTACTGATCATGGATAACGAAGAACCGATGCCAGCTAGAGACGATCGCTTAAAGCTCTTAAATCGCCTTGTATCATCAAGGCAAGTGCTAATCTTGCATTACTGTCACTTTACTTCGACTCAAAGACACTCGATCAAGAATCAATTTTCATTACACAGACTTGCATCAGACTTTGATGACTTGTGGGAGTTCAAAGTGGTTCTGTTACACAACAAAGCCTCCGTAAGCTCGAGTGGTGGCGTCAGAAGCGATCATCTCATGCATTTAGGGAACAAACACAATCAAACGGTGACTCGGAAGAGCCATCAGAGCTGTCGTAACGATGCTGTCTGGAACTACTTCGATAAGACTTAACAGCGCAGCTCCAGGCTTCGAAATTGTAGGCATCACTGAAGACGTGTCACAGAAAACATGTACCACCACAGATTTGAGTAGTTTCACTGAAAACAACGTTGGTATCACATGCATGATGAGAATGAACTTTGGCGGTTGTACCGTATTTTGTGTGTGATGTATGCAGAAAACGTGAATTCACGATGTAAATTGCAGAAGGTAATATTGAAGGAGTTTCAGTCTCAGCCTAGTCCCCTCAGGTTATGACCGATGTGGCAACCAAATAAAAAATTCCCTTGCCGTAATTATTCTGCCTGAAACTTGGCCAGAAAAGCCATGGAATTACAGTACCACAAATTTGAAGCCACTCTGAGTTTTGTTTAGAAATGAGATCTAAATTCATGAAACACGAATAAATTGAAACATATTTTTTCACATATTCTAATTTTGCTAAATTTGCATAGGACAATGATTGAGGAACACAAAACACGGAAAGTCTTGAATAACTGAACAAGTATTCGCTTAGCTCCCAGTACTGGCGAGACTGCTTTCACATTCCCTTCTGAAGGCCTTCAACAGGAGTCTTCCTGTATCTGTTCAAGCGGAAAGTCTACATAGGCCTCTTTTTCATTGCAGTGTTTTCATCCTTCCTCATGAAATCCTCACGCCTACGAGCATCAGACGCCAAAATAAATGGAACCTGAGTAGTGCTCCTGCTACAGTAACATGGGAAGAATCCTGCTACAGTAACATGGGAGGAATCCTGCTACAGTAACATGGGAGGAATCCTGCTACAGTAACATGGGAGGAATCCTGCTACAGTAACATAGGAGGAAATCTAACACGTGTTTTTTTCTCCAGTAGTTCATTTTCTTTCGAACGCTGGAATGCTCTTAGGTCCCAGTACTATATTTGAATAAGAAAAAACTTCAAACAATCGAACTGCAGAGAGATGGCATTTATTCCTAGCAAAAATGGACAAAATTTGAAAACCCTATCCTGCAATAATACAAGTAATAAGAGACTGGTAACCTAGTTTGAAGCGGTGACATGTTTATCTTTCAATTATTTGACGCCCCAACTGAGTGCTTGAACAATTACAACATCAAATACAAATGGTGAGTAGTGAAACTATTCAAAATCACGAGATACAAACTGAGTACATCGGGAAAATTGCTTACAAAAATCAACTACGTTTGAAGTAAAAGAATTTTTTTAGAAACTTAGCGTTATAATTCATGAAATAAACGGACTTCGAGGAAAAAAAGCGACTTAAACAGACATTTTGGGCTAAATGCAATACCAAAGTCTCTTTGTTGAGAGTTTCTAAGTTTGGCTGGAGAAAAGTTGGGGCATTGTGGAGTAGATGTCGTCAAGACGCTGTCACTGGAGCACTCAGAAGCGTCGGCACAAGCAACGTAAAGTTTGATCGGTTGAACTAATGCAGTTTGCAAGCAGGTTACAGGTTGCTTAGTTCATTAAAGGACTCCATAAAATTAAGCGATCGTCTGGTGCTGCTTTCTTTGCTAGATCTATCCAGGCTTGTCTTGTTGCCCTCAGTTCTCTGGAAAGGAAATGAAATGCAGCTACTCGTCATGGTTGAGTTAGTATGATCTCTTTTGCGGTGGACGTGTTTTCATATATTACAGAATCAGCTAAGCGTTTCAAATACTGAAAATGCACCTGATTAAAAACTCTACCAAGATGAGTCAGTCACACAAATATTTCTAACATGAACTACATAAGTTGTAGTGGACTTCATTATATTCAACAGACTTTAAGGCATACCGTATCTAATGGCTACAGACAGATTCCGCAAATGGCGAAATCTATTTGTTGGCCTTGAATAAAGTTGGAGTTTGAGTAAAACAACATGAAATTACAGATTATTTACGCATCTTTAACAAGCTAACACACCTTACAAATACTTTGCTAAACGATAAATATCAGCCAATTCAATAAAATTTTCATAACCCATAGTAAAATCAGGTTTTATAAATTTCACACAGTAGGTAAGCTAAAATAAATATACATGATTATCCACCCATAGTGTACATTTGGGTTCATTCTTGCTTAACATTCGAACTTTTTAGAAGAGTTTGCTTGGTGAACATGGTGTGTGTTATGGACTTGGGATTTCTGGTTGAATTCGTTTCAGTTTGATACGGAACTTGAAAACTAGATGGTTGTTTTCCCTGCCCCAAGCTTTCAGTGGCTTATTCTATCTAACGCGGGATTCCACCTCATCTATGAGAATCTGTTTTCAAACTTGTAGTCTTAATATAATGAACCTTCACATGTATGATAATAATTAAAGAAATATCTATTCCACGCTTTGCTAGTTTCTTGAATAAACTTTTAAGAGCATTTGAGGCAAGTTCAAACTTTCACTTTTGTTAAAAAATAAACTGAATTTTAGTTTTAATTAACAGAGCTCAGTATGCTAAAATATACAGTTGAGTTTGAGTGAGATGAACTGGGAATTACTGTCATTTTCAGGGTTTTATTAAACCGAATAATTATCGAGTAACCAAAATAATTATCGAAGTGATTATCCGACCCAAGAATGGACCTGAAGGTTCGTTCCTATAGCCTCATTCTATTCTATTCTATTCTACATGATGACTCTTCTTCTGCACAGGAGAGTACGCAGAGCGCTCTCCAACATGGCAGCGTGTGTAGCGTACACAGCATTCTTCAAGACTGGTGGCCTCTGAAATTATTCAGGAAAAGTGGGTGACCTGGATGACAACTTTTTTATTTTTTTAGCATGAATTTGGGCTCCACTTAATTTTAAAAGAGCATTGAGTAGAGATAGAGATAGGCATCTACTCTACAGATAATTGCCTAACAGTGAAAATCTTCCCTGACCCTGAGAGTTTGTTTGCATGTGGCGTCACAGCGTACAACTGTGGCCGTGTGTTCCAGGTCAGGAAGTGCGTCTAAACTTCTCAGCTCGGCGCGCTGGTCCGGAAGAGAAAATATCCGTTCATTTAGAAGAGCTTTAGAACATCGGAATGTATTCGACAGTCAGGTCTTCAGGACGGAATCAAGGAGGGAAAAAACAAAACAGAAACCAAGAACTCAAATGCTTATGAGAAAATCTTTTCGGAAAATGAGTATAATTACAGCTGTATAATTACAACTGAATAATTGAGGCAGTTAAATCACGGCTGAATAATGACAGCTGTATAATTACGTTTGAATAATAGAAGTTGTTTCATTACAGCTGCATAATTGAAGGTGTATAATTAAAACTGTGTAATTCCAAATGAATAATTACAATTGTAAAATAATTAGAGATATATAATAATTTACTGTTTTTCACTATCATTAGCATCACTTTGATTACGCTCGTTATGAATTAGTTTTCTACAGTATGAACAACTTTTCAGAATTGATATGAGATGTACACTTAAATTCGCGTATGTGGAGGAAACCAAATATATTTTACAGACAAAAGTCTATTGCGTTCTTATTACTTACTAAGTAAGATCAGCAGTGGTTGCAAATCCCAGTCGCTTAGTTGTGTTCATTGTAGAAATGCCGCTCCTGTGACAGACATGCAGTGACATCGTGTTTCTGTGTTTTGTAGGCAGTAAACGTTGCATTTCAATGAGATGATGTTCCGAATGTTCACTTTTACAATGAGGTATAGCGATCAGTTTTATTATTCGCCCTTGTGGTGCTGCTTACTAGCAAATTAATTTATTTCTTATTAATTTTGTACCAGTTTTATTCATGTATTACATTTTTATGTTAGACTCACAGAATTTTTTTTGCTCGTTGTTTCTGCGTCATTCTGTAAACATAAAACAAAATAGTAATCGATGAATTATCTTTTATAGGCGAGGTAGGGTGAATGTACATTGTCAGAAAGATTTTGGTGTATTATTCTACAAGACGGTTCTCGTGAAAGTTCCACGATTTACATTTTACTAATCTAAAATTATTGTAAAGATCAATGCATTAAAGATTTATGACGAATTATTGTGCTTTAAATGAATATTTTTCATTAATATATACAGAACTTCCATTGTGCATCTTATCTACCGATAGCATGGCCAAGATAGTACCCGTTGAAATTCGTTGATTTAAGAGTGATAAAATTAAGGATCTATCAAATAAAATACATTTTTCACTTCTCCCCTTTCCATCATCAGAATCTGAATATTTTTCATGAATGTATACAGAACTTTCATTTTCTATTTCATTTACCAATAACATGGCCATGTAAGAGAACAATGCTAATAACGGAAAAAACGGCGTGTTTTATAGTGATCCAGCGCTTTTGGTATCCACAATACAATGCTTGTAATACATGAATAACCGTTCGGATTTCAGTTCAATAATTTTTCTTCAGTAATAGATAGGAAGTAAAGGGACGGACACACACAGATACAGAGAGATGGAGATACATAGTCGATTATATATATATATATATATATATATATATATATATATATATATGTAGATAATAATAACAATAAATACTTCTTCACAACTTGAAGAAAATGAAGTATTTTCCGATGACTTTCATTGTATTCCTCACCTATAATTTATTCTTTCACTATTACTGAGTCTGACAGAGCTGATGACTCTCAGGACGACAGAGTGAGGAATGCTACACAGGACTCCTCAGTTGACTAGACACTCACTCCACCAACTGGCTCCTCTGTCTCTCGCATGGAATCAAGAAAAAAATGGTATCTTCAAAAATAGATACTAATGATACCCAGATACTCATGAAGTAGATACATATGAAATAGAAACCTATGATAAATAGGTACTTTTGAAAAATAGATACTTCAAAAGATTAGATACTTATGAAGTAGATACTTAGGAAAAGTAGATTAAATCTCTTCACAATCCTACTAAATGTCAGAATACTTAGTACCTGCCTTTGATAGTTAAGAAAAATTTTATACTGCATATCCTTCGGATCTGTTTGATGCTCTAGAGCTGTTCGAATGTGAAGATGATAGACGATGACTGTTATTCAGTGAATGAAAAATTTGTTTGAAATGAAGACCGGTGTTGTGAACTCAGACCATTTTCAGCATGCCACTTTCAAAATTAAATGATAACAAATATGAAAATGATCTATGATAGCATAAATACCCTTGTGTCATTCAAATATAGCAATTGAATATTCTATACAGATGATTGTTTTAATATCCCTACCTGTAGGTCATTCTGTACGAAAATAAGCTTCAATCATTAAAAAAACGCCAACAAAACTTTACTTCAAGGTAATGTTAAGTAATCGTGAAAGTTCCTGTTGATGCATTCAAAACGTTTTCTCATTACATATAATTTAGCATGGAACGCATGACTCCGAGGTGTAAGCCCCAAATCAATCTAACTTATTTTGAGAAAAAAAATTTGCTCAAGTCTTTGTCCCTAGGAGAGGATTTTGAATCTAGAACTGTCCTGCAGTAAACATTCCTCCCTCAAAGTCCAGATCAGGCGTGGGAGCGGGGATTTTAAAGTATAAAGTCTTCATGAAACATCTTAACTAATTTTACAACATGAATTTGATTTTAGTTATTCTTCGTCCTGAAAAACAATTGATTACATTTAGTTTTTTTCCAGCATTGTGGAACTGATGTAAAAACACGCTGTGTAGAAACACGAGTGTGTCAAATGAAAGCATTTGCATACGAACTGCATATGAATGCAGAAACTTTTGAAGTAAAAAATTTCAGTCTGGGACTATTGATTTTAAGACTCTGATGATCAGGTAGTGAGAACAAACCTATTTATACAAAGGTAAAGCGTTTTATTCTCACTTGAAAAATGAGGTTTAGAACATGATAGCAGGAAAGGAAATTGGATGTAAGGAAGTCGCTCCTGGCCAATGAATTCAGCAATTGATGGGTGTTGTTCCAACATAAAAAAATGGAATGTTTATTGCTGGACTGTTAGTTTTGTTAGTTCCAATAGATACTCTAATCTGTTATTTCAGCTGAAGGAAGGTCACTAAAATAGTAATAGAACGTTCAATTGGACAATTTTACTACCGTTTATAGTTTCATTTCCAGAAAATCCTGCTTCCACGTTCGGCGGAAGGCTTTCCTTTTGTTTCCTCTGGGAAATGTCAGTTTGATTTCCCAGTTGAGTTTTTGCGCAGGACTCCTGTTTCCATTATTCGTGCATTTCAGGGAGGAATTCTCAGGGTGCTTTAATAATGCGCTGAGCCATTCCTCCGTCTGTCAACTCGGTCCAAATCCGGCTTTCTTGCGCGAGATTTAGGGTGGGCCAGAAAAAGAACAAGTCTTATCAAGCCCAGCAGCTAACTGAGTTAGTGGACCAGGCGCCCTAAATAATACGCTGGAGGTTTTTTTATAGGACTTCTCTTCAATTGAGCCAGTGTTTTGAAGTCTCAGCTCAAAACATTAGCCCTAACAAAGTACAGATTTAATGGAGTGCAATGGCTTGTTCTGGTGCTTTGGCTCGAGTGGTTCAGCCGAGAACTTTGGCTCGTGTTTTCTTAACTAAATGAGTCAATAATCAGATAATGACAATAAAGAAAACATACAATTTTCAAATTTATCATGAACATTCAAGTATCAAAATACCAATGTGCCCCATATCCCTGTTCATCTTTGAGCTCAAAGAATGGATGTTAAAGTTCTTGGTTAAAGGTGAATGGAAACCCACCGCCTATGCATGTATAGAATATCAGATCGATATCAGTGAATAATTTCTATCCTGTAGCTCGCTCTCTAACACTGAAAAGTGATACCTCAGAACGTTAAAGTGGCCCATCAATTGATTGAGTTTATTTAGGAAGTATTTTGAGATCTATGGTAAATCCTGATGATGCCTCCTAGCTGATTCAGACCAGAAATTTCAAGTTGATTTTCATTGCAGATGTGTACCAAGGAAGAGGTTTTCACTTCCTACAGTAATAGTGAATTGATGAAGCGTCATGAATGGTTTGACATGGAATTTAAATAATTAGTATTAGTGAAGTACTACTGAACGAATTATAATTTAACTCGGGATCAGGCCGTGTATACCAGAGTTGGGGATTCTTGGAGCCCCCTTATATCCATAGGGGGTTTGTGGGGGATAAAGTTAATGAACTATCCCTTGATTGAGACAGCCAGTCTCTGGATGCCAGCAGAGGATCAACTAATTGAACTAGTTGAGCTAGAGGACTAAGTACTTGAATGAAGAGGTTCAGCTGTGATCAGTGACCTGCTGTATTACCCACAGGCCAAACTACAAGATTTTTCTCCTCAACTAGTTTCATTTTACACAAACAATGCTAGTATAATTTCAAACCTTAATCATAAGTTCAATGATACTCAGTTAATAGCGCAGCCACTGTCTTGTTGTCTCATTCTGCTATAAATGCGTGATGATTAACATCAGTTGATCTTCTATTTCTCTTTTGCGCTACCGGTCTGTGACCTCCACCGCTGCTAATCTGACCAATGTGATATTCCCCTTGATAATGACAACCACCATGCTAACCTGGTTTCCCATTTTAGCTTCCTGAGCCACAGCTTTGTCATGCGTCTAATGATGCAGGAGATCGTTCCTTCGTTCACGCTTTCGTGTTTCCTTCTGCGTGAGTCACGCATTGCTGCTGTATCGAACCAGTGCTCCTCCAGTCCTGAACGAACCTGCTTCTCAACCGCCGTACAGCATCGTCTTTTTGACTCAAATTAATGCTAAAGCTTTTCTTAACAAAGATTGATGAAACAAATTAAGGGGTTCAAATAGCCTCAAATCCAAATCGAACTCAAGTGTGAAATGTGTGCTTGTCATGCGGGAAAATTCATTAGAACACGTCGGTGAGGTTCATCTGCAGTGGTCTCCAATCTACCGTGTTAGAGCTACAGTCGATGTGCACTAACTAAGCTGGTTATTTGTTGCTACGAAGAACAGCTTAATTTGTTTTTCGCGTTAGTGTTTATGTCATATTCTTCGTGTTCGAGTTTATGTCGTGTAACATTACAGTGTTAGTCACGAGAACTGAACAATTTATTTAACGTGAAGAAACCCGTGGACTTCAGTCACACGTGCCCAATCTATGATCTTCCTACCGTTCACGTCAGTTCTGTGATTTTGAATGTTCTAGCTCTCTCCACAATACAGTGAGTAACCCATCTCATAGACTATAATTACGCTCAGCTGTTTGAGATTTTACTTAGTTAAATATTGTGAACTACTTTTGTTCATTTATTTTTGTGTTAGTATTAATAAAGTTAGAAGTATTGGTGTGCCAGAGCTATGAAATATTTAGTTAAGTGAACACTGTGAGCTGGAGTAGGCTGGCGGTCTCGGCATCCATGTCAGTAATTGATCACAGCCGCCAGTGAGACGAGTAATCCAGCTGCATTACCTTCCTCACCACTTTTTAGAAGAATTATATTGTAGCTCTAGGAATTACATATAAATGGAGAGGCAAAATGAAGAGTACAAAGTTGTGTCGTAAAAATCATTGTTTGCCTATATCACGCTTAATAAACACAAAATTTCTGATCTTGAGTTAAAATATCATATATCTTAGTAACAGCATATTCAATATATTTCACGGTGGAGAGAGAAGTAGCATCTTGTTGTGTAAGATGCCACTTACAGTTACAGATCGTTATAGTAAATAATTAACGAATATTTTTTAGATTTTAATCAAACTCACATGTTCCGTTATTACCTCTAACGAATTTTTTAGAGTTTGTATGTGATACTCAGTATTTTTTCAGTTCAGAAAGCCAGAACCAAACAAAAATAACAGTACTCCTTAGCCTTTCGAATAGACATGCGAAATTAAAAACTTTCATCAGATAAGACGATTCAATTCCGCTTCAGAAGAAGATTTGGGCCATTAGTACGTTTCGAAAAACTTGATTAATGCGTTCGTAATTAAAATATAAACAAAAAGAATCTTCGTTAGGCTCATGTTTCTAAGAAGTCCATAAAAATGTTGCCCATTTGTTAAGAGCGAGCGATTACCTTCCTTAAAACACGCACGGACTTGCGAACTCTGATCACATCTTCCAGACTTGATATCGATGGCGCAGACTGGTTCGATGCATGCCACGATTCTAATAAGTTATGTGCCAAGCACATTAATGGTAACTTAGTCTTCATGGAAAATCCTAATTCACTAGTTTAAATCCAATTAAAGATTTTATTTCGATTTCTTAATACTTAAGACAGAGTTAGATAAATACTCTGATTGAGCATAATCTGATACGTGCGCGGATGTATTGTTATAAAGATGACCCAGAGGATTTGCAGACTACTGACAACCTGACATTTTTTGAAGTCCATCTAACTTGGTAAAAGTACTTTTAGAGAAAAGTATATTTTACTTGATTTATGATGTCTAGAAATGCTTTCGCAAGATGAACGATTGATGAGAAATGTGGTGGAATATTAATGATAGATCGTTTTTACTCAGGAATTCGTTATCGATTTGCTCTTACGAAATAACTTCGGACTGAACTCTCATTGAAATTATGTCTAGGCTTAGAGTTCCATTCCGCATCGTCACCTACTTGCCATGAATGTGTAACGCCTATTTTTTGGAGTTTGAATTACTGTCTCTCCTAGACAAACAAGTAGCATAACTTGTTGCGTCAGTAACGCTGCAATTTGTGTCATCCAAATCCTTAACATTCAAACATGATATTTTTTTCTGGTGGAGTTGCCATTCTGTGTTGAGGTTATGGACTCTTTTTCTCCGAGTGTGTTATCGCTGTATTCAATGTATCTGCCATATTTTGAGTGTCATTGTGACATTCATGAAGTTAGTGAAACTTTAGTTACACAATTTTTAAGTACGTTTAACATGAATCTGTTCAAATAAAGTACAAATATACATATAGCAATGTTTTTAAACACTCATAGCAAATACAAAATAAATTGAACAAACGTAAACATCCGTTAAAACCAGCTTCCTCTCTTCGAAAAACTTACTTAATAAAGTTTTTGTTAAAATAAAATATAAGATTAACAGCGTTTCAAACATTACCTGACACTCGAGAATTATAAAAGGGCTTTCCTAAATTTACTCAATGGTTTATTCTTCCTACTGGCTTCTTTCGAGTGCTGATTTAAATGTAGCACTCAAGTCAATTACACCAAATAGACAGTATTACCGTTCAATGACAGTGACTTGTAGTAATATGTGTATTGTCGAAGCCTCGTTTCAAATTTTTCCAGTCTATAAATTAGAATTTTCACGGAATAATTGATGCTTCGGTCTGCGCTGCAGCGATCACGAAGGAAGGAAGCTAGGACGCTCGTGGTCGGGAAAAGACACAGACGTTAACTGAGAAGGACAACAGTAGAGCGACGCTGCTCCCACTGTCTCAACATGAATATTTTCTGAAATACATTGAGGGATGAAAGTCAGATTGCTAGTCTTGCAGTTCCATGAATTTAGAGTTGTACGCATACATCAAATGACAAGTTTATCACTCAAATTACATGCATTCTGTGATCGAAACAAATAAGCAATGAATTCAGCAGTGACTCCTGGTATACTTCAGCAATAGAAAAGAAAATATATTCTGTAGAAAAATATAGGCTGCCAAAAAACAGTGATACACTTGCAAAATTAAATTGAGAATTTTTTTTCTGTTGTGTATGTCAACAATGAAAGTGACGAAAAAGTTTATTTTTAGCAGTATTTAATTTGAGCAATTTGAGGTCATGCTCATCAAAAGCAGAGTTGGTAAAAAAAGTTTTTCCTGCGAAAAAGACAGTCAAAATTGTTTTGAGCTTCTTTGAATAGAATGAAAAACAAACCTTTTCTTGATAACATAGGAAAAATAAATAATAGAAAATTTGAAAAAAATTAATTCGAAGTTAGTCTAATCTTACATTAGTTCAAATTACTATAGTAGGTTATTTTTCTTTTATTTTTCAGGCGCTGAAACTGACCTCAAAAAGCCGTTGCCAAGCAAAAGATGCCAGGTAAGTATTTTTAGTTCATTTCTCCTTCATTTGGGTGTTGCTGGACAGCTCACAGTTATATTTATGATGTTTTCAAGAGCAGTGGTAAGTAGAACTATCACTGTGAAGAATATCTACTTGAACAAATGATTCAGCCACGGAGTTTAGTAATTGATATTATTCATACGAGTAATGCCATTTTCAAGCATTATATTTGAATTGTTGTAATTCAAATGAATCCAATGTGCTTTGTTGTGTAAAGAAATAAAACCTGCCCCAATAATATTATTACTATAATTGTGTTACTTTGACTACACGGGTAATACGAGCCTATAAAAGTAAGACCACAGACTATAATTGTGTTACTTTGACCATACGGGTAATACGAGGCTATAAAAGTAAGACCACATTCGTTGATCTCATATTTTAAGCTTGCAGTTGTTGTAGCATCAATCTATTGTTGAAGTATTTCTGCACGTTAATAAGGAAGTTACAATGCAGCTGCAACTGCTAAGGGAAGGTTCTATGGAACTAATGCATGCACACATTATACTTGACTGAGAGCTAAACAAACGTTTTTTGTGATAATGGGATTTTTAAAAGTATTCAACGATTTAATTTCTAAAAGCTTTTTCAAGGTGTGACACTTTTAGCTCTCAGTTCAAAAAATTCTCAGCACTTTATTAAATTTTCCATTTCATGTTGAAATGCACTTTTAATAGTAACATTCAAGCTTCAATTTCCACTTTCAATTTTTCTTGCAAGTTAAAAATGAAGTGGCAAATAAGAAACAGCTTAGTTTATCATGGTGATGCATTTTCAAATTTTGTAGAACTGCGATTTTTTTTTCTATGTGTGAAATAACAGGTGCTTCTTTTTTACACAAGTGAAAAGTTTGCAAATGACGTCATTAAGTTATCAAGCAGAGATTGAAATTATTTTGTGTGACTAAGTATTTTTGTCAGGTCGTCTAGGTTCACAAAATAGTCAAAAATGTAAATGAGGCTTGCACTTTAATTTTAGGTTAAAAAAACTAAAAAATAATTTTACGAGGCTATCATCACCTCCCAAGCAGTGAAACTGCGTCATCTGTCATTGTTGTCACTAATTTCACTTTACATAGACCCAAAAAATGACGTTTATTCTTGACTGTAAGTCTTGCTGGTTAAGAAAATTTCCGGGTTCTATTTTTACTTCAGAAATATGGGCTTTGTGTGTCTATAAGTAGCTTGATTTATGTAGCTATTCAGTTTCCTACTTGAACTAATGAATAATTTATATTTAGCATTTTTAAATAGACTTTGAGCCTAACAGTTTATAACAGTTTACAAAAATAACTCCGTCAATACTGATGAGTGCTTGCTCTAAAATTTCTGGGAACAAAGAAATACTCTCATATGCTCTTATGTTTGAACAAAATGAAAGAGAAGCGTGGTATGGTGAAGTTAGTGGCATTATTCATTCTAATAAAGGTTTTCTAAATTGGAGAACCCTTCATCCTGCTCTTGTTGCTACAACAATACCTCATAAAGCTGCGTGGAAACAACACAGCGAACGCAATACGGACGCCTTTGACCCAAAATGCTCGCAGAACAATAGCTTTATTCATCAATAGAAAGCGTCGAGCTTGAGGAAGGTTAGCGTACGTTATGATAAATGCTAAAAGATTTATTCTTTGGATTCAAAGTTTTGTACACAAAGCTTGCATAAATTTTTAACGAGAGTAAGCTGGGAAAACTAGAAAGAGGTTAACAGAAATGTAATGTACATCTGAAATTGCATGTTTTTATCACAGTAGTTATGTATTTTGTACTTGGGCTATACGTTGATTCAAAATGTATTCGTTAAGGTGTAGAAAAATAAAATAAACAGAGATTTAATAAATTTTATTGCTCTGTTCACAGTAGTGTACAGTAAACCAATAGGTGGCTTTCTGAATTATCAAGTAGAAAGCAATGCCTACACATTCGCAATAAAATCGAAACAATTTAGAAGTGGAAAGCTCGTATACAAGAAAATATTCCTCCATTCTAAAGTAATTTGAATTCCAATTGATAAGTGCACATGAAAATTTCATTTGAATATTAGATTGTAAAATTCTGTTTTCCTAAACATAAAAAGTTCTATGAAATATTACATGCGTCAAAAATTGTGAATTTCAATATTACTTTTTCGTAATATAGAATAGCATAGCTATAAAATATTGGCGCCATAAACTAAGTTTATGTTACCGAAATTGACAAAGTAAAGTTCCCAGAACTACAATGCAAAACTTATTCCCTTCGTTTAAGTTCTGAACCAGAAACAACGACTTCAGTTAACACGACTCTGTGTTTGATGCTGTCGCAGATGTCCGTCAATATCTGGTGCAAAAATTCTTGATTAACAGCATTGTAAAATGACGACAAACTATGAATGTTGAAAACTCTAGATGCCTAAAATTATTTGTGAATTTCATGTTGCGTGTAATAGACGTATGTTTAACAATCCTTATTATTACAAGCAGAAATGGAGCTAAAAGTTCTGTAGCGCCGCCCTGTATTGAGTCATCGAAAGTTCAATTCAAAAATTTGTCCAGAAACTTTTGTTGTTGGGATGACCGGTAGGATTTAAACTCAAGCCTATTGACGAAACTGAATTGATGACAAAATATCTGTTTTCCTCTCACGTCAGATTTAACATCAGAAGTGATTCACAGTTTTAAATTTAAAGTATTTTTTGAAATACCCTTTATTTTTTGCGAACGATCATTTTCAAAGCCACCTGACAAACTACTCTCAGCCATTTATTTTCATTTAACAGGAACCAAGAGACTGCCCGTATGTACTTTCCTGTCCTCGAGCAGGTTGGTAGTAGCATATTTCGATCCATATTTCTGAGAGAGATCCAATTCTTCATTTTTTAGAACTCTGGATCAAAACCACCAATATTTATAGTCCAGGGGGATAAAACATGAACCATTGCTCAAGTTCTAATGTGAATATTCTGATTCCATCATTAATTGTATTTGCAAAGGGAGCAAATGATTGTGTTCATAGACTGATAATTTGAAATTTAATGATCGAATATCGATATATAACTCTCTTTCTTACCCTCCTGTTCTAATGAATAAAGGTGTAAAATTTGGAAATTAGAACAGACTCATAATAACGGGCTTGATGATTCATTGCAGCTGAAAGATTTCTGTGCGAGAGTCAGGTAACAGAAGTGTGAGACAAACACGACTACTGGAACCAAGGAATAGGGAGACCTTCAACTGTGTATCATGAATATTTTGCTCCTGAAACTGCCGCTCTCTTGAGCGGGGTAAGATATCAGGGCATGTAGGTAGATTATTGTGATGCCTGAGTTTTGAATGCATGTATCTAATAAATGTTTCAAATAGTAAGCCGTAAATGATAGTTTATACATCAAATAAAGAATTTTTTAAAGAGGATAGAAAAAGAGTAAAATTATGATAATCCATTTAAAAAGAAATAATTCACAACGGCATTAAATCGTTTTGATTTGTACAAGAAGCTGTATAAGTGGATTGAGCAATTGATGGGCCGCATTGTAGGTGAGCACAGTTGCCTTAATAGACTTGTTAAGTGATTGAGCTAAACCACGCGAGATCTGAGCTTAAATACCACAGAGGAGGAAGTAAATATTTCAAAGTGAACCTTAATGAGGCTTACTGATCACCATATAGTGTTGGTCATGGCACTAATGTAAAGCTGTTCCTGACCGAGGCGGAGAGTCAACATATCTAAAAAATGTCCAGAAAGTTGCAGAAAAGAATATGAGGGATCACAAAATAGTCTCTTTCAACATAGGGAACATAACAGAGCGTCGCAAAATCTTGTGTTTTTTCAGAGCTGGGATCAAAATCCAGTTTTAAAGTTTCTGAATGTCAAATTATTCCGGAAAAAAGGCCAACTTGATCTTATACTTAATTAATGCATTGTTTTTTGAATGCACATTTTGTCATATAGAAATTATCTAAACTGTCGTCACAGCTAATGTTACGAGTATACAGTACATGACGCAACGGCAGTAGTCTATGCTTATAATATATTTTATTAAATACCCATTTACCCATACTTTTTTCTCAAAAAAAGATTTTTCTTAAATATTAGCTAAACTACATTTCATAATTATTTAGACGTTACAATATTGTTCCAATATTTTACTTCCAATACTCCCTACTATTGCAAACAAAATAACATTTTAACTCCTCATGCAAATACAATGTATTACTCTACGCAACTTCATTTCAATTGCATAAAATTATATGATGCAAGTTCTTCAAAAACAAGATATTCCTTCATCTTGAATTTTACCATCAATATTCAGCAAAATTAATTCATCCACAGCGCACCCATGCCCCACATAAACAAGATGTTAACAAGTCATGAACTTCATAAGAAGATTTTCTGTGGAAGTCATGTCCTCTGTTCACAGTTGCAGGAGGGTGTCGCTCAGCGCGTCCTAGTCTTTGATCCTGCTCGCCATGCCTATTTTTGCCCACATAAATAAAAAAGAAAATCTGACTTTCAGGAGCGCACGAAGGCTGCATCAAATGCATATTCAAGCGTACCTTATTTTTGTGTCCTACTTCAAGGTTTGCTAGAAAACAAAAGTCAGAGATGCAGTCCAGTAGCTTCGCAGAGTACAAAATTCAGCTACAATCAGATGAAGTTTAGTAAAAATTTGTTGAACTCTTCTTTGGTTGTGTAATCGTGAAGATTCACAGGTGGAGACCCATCACAAGAAAGGGATGAGTGGGGAAGGGAGGGGAGTTACAGCGTTAAGCTTTGAAATGTAATGCAAACATAAAAAAATTGCTAGTTCTACAGCAAGAAGAGCCATTATGAACGATCATCGAACAGGTATCAGTTTTTTGAGTTTGGTTCAAATATTGGCTCTGGAATTCATAATTAAAAAACTTGCATGATAAGGCAAATCACGTCGTGCGAATGAGCACTTTGTCAGATTATCAGTTTCATCGTAGCCAACATTTTTTTATGGAATCATCGTTCATTCGTAGCTTCGATTAACAATCCATTCACATTTTAATTATTAGATTAAGTATGTACGCAGAAATTGTAGAATAAGTTCAGTGTCATTTTACTGCTGCTAATTAATTTAATCTTTTTTCTTGCGTGAATGTATCTGTAAAACCAGTTTAATGTTTCGCGTAACCATATTTTTAGGTTTTTCTGTAATTAAAAGTAAAATATGTAGTGTTTCTCAAATCCTATTTCTTATTGAAAAATAAGAACACGATATTTCGTACCACGTAAGTTGGCACTTTTCCTAAAAATCTAGAAGTTTTTGTGTTCGTTTAGAAAGGATGCATTGCCAGTTTCTCTCCACTACGTCAATCGACATCCGATGCCTTAATGCATTGACTAACATTGCATGGTGTCAGCAAAAAACTGCTAGTCTTGCCTCAGATAGATTCGAGGCATGTTTGACATCGAGTCTTCTGCAATGAAGACTCTGCAAGAGACGATGCGTAGCTCATGCAGACGTCGTCTATGATCTGCAGGCTTTCCAATGGCATGTTGCCACTTAGGTGTCCTACGTAAAGAAACAGACATCTTGTACAGCAGACAACAGGTTTTGAGTAATAAGTCTCTCCTAGTGTAATCCTTCGAATTTGTAAACCTGTAGACCATGGTCATAAACACTCAAATAAAGTCAAAAAGAAACCAAAGTATACACTGCAAAGAAATTTGTCCAATGAGCGTCCGTAATCGGGAAAACATTTAGGTTTGGTAAATTGGTGTGGCAATTAGTAGCTTGCTCAATTACAACAACCAAGTCAATTTTTTCATCAATTGCACGGAGCTTTCATTTATATCAAAACACATCATATATTGAAATTGGAGATTTTCTTCCGTCGCAGCATACTGCAAATCGTCGTGTTCAGCGCAACTAATAATCAATTTTGTACTCCTTATTCGATAAAATTTGAAAATCATTCAATGTTCTCGACATGTGTTTTTGTGCCGTTCTACTTTTTTGTATCATATATTCTATTAGAATACGAGTGCAGGGAAACAATTCTTATTTACTTAAATATATACATACATGGTTCATAGTTTACTTAACTTTTCGGGATATTTTTAATTGCTATATTTTGCTTGCTATTCCCAAATGAAACCTGATACCAACTTCACATTGTCTCTGCCTCAGAACGCATGATTACCATTAACGTTTGTGATGACATCATGTTATAGACCGAAATAAATTCCTCTGCATCACCTGATTAGTTACATAAATATCAATGGTTTTTACTAAACTGAGTCTCTTGTTTATGCTAGATGATGGCTCACTTGTAGTTTTGAAATGTAGATGATCTTCAGGGCTAAGACTTGGTACAATTGACTTCAGTGACAACGTGACTTAACTTCTAACTTGATAATTTTTCCCAGAGAAAAGTAGCCGAGATTAAAGAACAAAATAACTAATAAGAAGATAATTATCTACGGTGTCGTTCAACACGCAAAATATGTTATTCCAGCTTTCGTGTGTTGCAGCCTCTGGAAGCAGGAATATAGTAGAACCTTTGGAAAGACCTGAAGTAGGACCTCCCGTAGCTTCCCCGGTGGGATCTTGAGTAGGATCTCTGCCCGAGGCTGAGTGTGTTGAGAGTTCTTGAGTCAGAGGATCGAGCAGCTGGTTATTCAATTGCCAGAGTGTAGAGTGTCTCGCTGCCGACGACCGCTCGGTCTCTCTCGTCGATATTGCTGAGCTGAACGACGACGTTGTGGAAACACTGCAGTAAAAGAATACCAGGATGCCTGCGCTGTGTCCTGAAAACGAGTCGTTTGTGATAAATGCAGACCTACAGTAAATCTCTTTCTTCCGTCACGTTGCTGAAGGGGGACATAGGCTTATATAGGATCGTGAGACAAGTAACAATTTAATACATTTATTCAGAGTTCGTTATCAATAGTAAAGTTGGTTTTGACCAAATATCTTTAGTTACCTAAGCAGCACACTCTGAACTGCAATACAATGAAATTTGCAAGCCTAAATATGTGTTTCAACGCATTTACAGTCACTAACTGACTAGCTACCTTAACTGCTACAAGCCAACTTTAATTTCATTCGGATTCTAAGTTTAATTCTTTTAACAGCTAGAAATAATTTTATTTCTTAGTGGTTCCATTGTTTTTCAGTGATTAACTTCATTTAAAATTCTTAGTGTTTTGAAAGATGGAAAATTTTCCCTTCAATCGAGGCCCTAAACCTTTAATTCGAAAAATGAAAAATTTAGTACTAGTAATAAAAATGTTGAATGAAATAATCAGTTTCTGCTGTAAGCTTTTCATAAAAGGGATAAGAAACTGAACGAACGGGAAATCATTTTATGTATCCACTTTTCTAATTCATTTTTTTAGGAACACTTCTTGTAACAAATCTTCTCTGGTGCTTCTCCTGTTTTCTCGTTCGGGATATTGCGGGAAACACGACCTGGAGATTTGGGCTCTGAAAAAAACAGCAGAGACAAAAAAAACATCAGTCGTCCTTTCTTTTTATCTGAAACGAAACAATGGACGAGTTTAGAAGAGGCGCAAGTAATTTCTTGCTGTCCCGTCTATCGCGTAATTGCTCACGGAATATCGGGCAGGCTTAGCACAAGAAATTACACAAGAATGCTTCACAGGCACCAAATAAAAATTCATCCAAACCTCGTCCTTAAAAAAAAGTCAAAAGGAAAAGCACGAGGAACTCGCGAGGAACTTCATGTTTATTAACTACAGAAGAAGGCAATACCAGTACGTACGCAATGTGTGTAGCTGACTGTAGAGGATGTGTGACACCAGTAAGATATTATTATTAGTAGTAGTGTGTGTGCTCGTTAAAAATAACAGGGTTTAATATCATGCATTTGAAGGAAGAACTTAAAGCAACAGATTCTCAGACTTAATCAGAAAATCTACGGATTTAACTCCAGCAGGTAAGAATTTAAATACCTGAAAGTCTACAGATTTAACTGGAAGTATTTAAAGGAGATTCCAATTGTAATAAGATAAAATAAATTACGCACAAAAAATATATATATTTATTTATTTAAGAAGACACCTTGCGTTTTATTATATAGTGTTGATACTAGGATTCATATTGTAAATAATAATCATATGTATCAATTTTATGTTGAATAATTGTAAATTTTTTATTGAAAATATATGTTTTACCTATATATGTCCCGTCTTCTGGAGAAACTTCTGCGCCCTGACTGAAAGACTTTTAAAGAACACTGCTATTTTGACACTGCTAAGACAACCAAAGTAAACATTACGGAGTGGACAGAGATAGACCCTCTATTTGCAAGAAACCGAGCTAATAATTAAATTTTTCCATACACATACGAAATAATGAAACGTGCTGTGTACGAATACAGGCAGTTGTCCCTTCTCAGCAGGCTGCTAGAACTTTCAAGACATAATTTAACAAAATTGAGCAACCGGCAAACCGCAGATTCATCATTGTGCACTGTTTGGTGTCTGAATTCATTCCTAAACTTATATGTACCGGTAAATCAGAAAGTTCTCAGTTGCTTGAAAAAGAAAGACTGCAAAACGTCCTTCGTACTGCCATGTTTTGCATTGTTGTCTCATCTCATGTACGCGTCCTGTCGTACACGAGGTAACTGATGGTAGCAATACAGCAGTTTAACTTAACTTTACAGTGCGTTTTATAGTCAAATGTAGTACCCTAATTATCATGCATCATTAATTGTTTGCTCACTGTGTGATTGTGTTATTACTATTAAAATTTACTCAGCCTCCATTGATCAGTCTCTTAGCAAACAGCTTCCATTCTCATGGTGTACTGTGATGACGATATGACTGTTGATGCAGTCAATGCCTGGAGCAGCCAGTGCTGTTGATGCAGTCAATGCCTGGAGCAGCCAGTGCTGTTGATGCAGTCAATGCCTGGAGCAGCCAGTGCTGTTGATGCAGTCAATGCCTGGAGCAGCCAGTGCTTATGATGCAGTCAATGCCTGGAGCAGCCAGTGGTGTTGATGCAGTCAATGCCTGGAGCAGCCAGTGGTGTTGATGCAGTCAATGCCTGGAGCAGCCAGTGGTGTTGATGCAGTCAATGCCTAGAGCAGCCAGTGCTGTTGATGCAGTCAATGCCTGGAGCAGCCAGTGGTGTTGATGCAGTCAATGCCTGGAGCAGCCAGTGGTGTTGATGCAGTCAATGCCTGGAGCAGCCAGTGCAGCTGACCGTGTACGCGTCTCATCAGGTGCTGCAGCTGCCAACCAAGTCTCTCGCTCGTAGGCCGCAACAGAAATTTACAGGATGTGGAATTGAAACCCTTGTAGCAATAAGAAGTGCACGAATGAAAAATAGCAGTGCAATAACTGCCCTCTGATGTCTGTCTAAGGCAAGTATTTTTGTAAACAGCCAGAAGAGGCGATGGAAGTTGCAGTAACTAGTACTAAATAGTCGTTTTTATTTATTGAAGGATATTGTTTTAACCATTTACACAACAAGATATCGAGATTTGTTTTTCAGCTCCGTTTGCTCAAAATATACTACAAACACTGTGAAAACAACTGTCCCATGCTCACTTTGAATCTGTATTTAAAATGTATATCATTAAAACTCAAAACACAGTGAAAAAGTATAGATTATGTAAGCGTATCTCTGTATGTTGATCAAGTTTTGAGGTGTAATTTTTGACAGTAGCCTTAAGGTGTAAGCTCACGTACGTGGTGTTGTAATTGCATCATATGATGTCTTCAGTATGATCTACAGATAGGGATATAAAACAATCACTCATATTAAATATTTTTTCGCTACATTCTATAAAACAAGGGGAAATATGATAAGCCATAAATTAGACAATTGTGTTTATTGTTTCAAGTGTTCAAAATGCCTTCCAAATTGACCCCTGCACAGCTCTGCTATTTTCTTGGTTTGGCTTGTCTTTTTCTGACATCCTTCTGACTCATGTTGGCTATGAAGTTTTTCACAATCCATCTCAACTCTGCCAGAGAGCTTGGCTGACATCTGTCGATCTGTGCCTTGGCCTGGGCTTAGACAGAGAAATCAAAGGGGAATAAGTTTGGAGAGCATGGGGGACCAATGGGATCTGTTCGATGTGAAATCAATCCGTCCACAAACTTGAATTCTAGGCGATGTCCGGTAGCAGCTGGTGCCGTCCTGCTGAAACCAGTACTGGTTTGTGGTGGCCACAGTCACAATTCAAAAAGAATTCTTTAATGTATGTATAGGTTCTCTAATACCGCAAACTTCTTATTAGTGGAGACCTGAGGTCGAACTGAAATTATTTTGCTAAATTTTAGATGTTCAGGAAAGAATTATATCTTACATGTCCTTTGGTCCTGTTTGATGCTCCTGGGCTGCTTGAATAGGAAGATTCCAAACGATGACTGTTGCTCAGTGAATAGAGAATTTTGTTTGAAATGACGACAGGGACTGCATAATTGGCCATGTTACAGGATGCCCTTTTTCAGATGATATAATATGAAATATTAAAGTTCATGTCCCTTTATATAAAATTCTGACTTTTAGGGTAGCATTGATGCCCTTGTTTCATTATATATAGAAATTACGTATTTATCTAAATTATTGTTCTAATACCACACAACGCAGATCATACGTACCAGCCGATAGAGATCTACATCAGGTACGTGAGAGTTTGAATTTTTGCTCACCTAACCGCTGTTGTTCGTAAACGTTATTAGGATTTCTGGTGTCTCTGCAATTTTTTAGACCCTTTTGAATTAAGTACAATTAGCTACAATTAATTAAATAAATTCAGAGAGAGAGACTCTCTAATGAAACAATAGGACGTAATCACAGTCGTAAATAGCTCAGAATTTCAACAAAATGACCTCGTCTCTGTCCACTGGAATCACTTTGCGGACTTCAATATGAGATCCATCGCTCCATAGCACTAAACCATGTCAAGAGTTCAGATCGCGTGTCTAGAACACAGGTCACAGTGGAGCTCCATGGAAACTGGACAGAGTAGACAGATGGACAGAGTACAGGGATCTCAGAGCTGTCAGAGTAGAATGGACAGAGAAGACGGATGGACAGAGTACAAGCATCTCAGAACTGTCAGAGTAGACTGAACAGAGTAGACGGATCTCAGAACTGTCTGAGTAGACTGGACAGAGAAGACGGATGGACAGAGTACAGGGATCTCAGAACTGCCTGAGTAGACTGGACAGAGTAGACAGATCTCAAAACTGTCAGAGTAGACTGGACAGGGTAGACGGATGGACAGAGTACAGGCATCTCAGAACTGTCAGAGTAGACGGATCTCAGAATTGTCAGAGTAGACTGGACAGAGTAGACGGATCTCAGAACTGTCAGAGTAGACTGAACAGAGTAGAAGGATCTCAGAACTGTCAGAGTAGACTGAACAGAGTAGACGGATCTCAGAACTGTCAGAGTAGACTGGACAGAGTAGACGGATGGACAGAGTATAGGCATCTCAGAGCTGTCAGAGTAGACTGGACAGAGTAGACGGATGGACAGAGTACAGGTATCTCAGAATTGTCAGAGTAGACTGGACAGAGTAGATGGATCTCAGAACTGTCAGAGTAGACTGAACAGAGTAGAAGGATCTCAGAACTGTCAGAGTAGACTGAACAGAGTAGACGGATCTCAGAGCTGTCAGAGTAGACTGGACAGAGTAGACGGATGGACAGAGTACAGGTATCTCAGAACTGTCAGAGTAGACTGGACAGAGTACAGGCATCTCAGAGCTGTCAGAGTAGACTAGACAGAGTAGACGGATGGACAGAGTACAGGCATCTCAGAGCTGTCAGAGTAGACTAGACAGAGTAGACGGATGGACAGAGTACAGGCATCTCAGAGCTGTCAGAGGGATGAGCTGTAAGCTCCAGATTTGCATTCTCGCGAGTGTCGACGGCTGAGTACTGATGTGTGATGTTTGATAAACTTTCCCAGCGACTATGATGTGTCGTGCCCCATGCTTTTTATACAGCTGAGTACCGATGGCAGGGTAAGTTCAAACATCTATACTGATATCGAGTTACATATATATATATACTATATATATATATATATATATATATATATATATATATATATATTATGATAAATTGCTTTCCAAGTACCGTGTTTAGGCATCAAGGCTCAGTCTACGTTATGATATTTATTTTGGTCTCATTCCCGTTGCTAGTGAACCTGGAGGTCCAGCTGCCTTCCTGTGCTCCGGAGAACCTCCTCCTCCGCGTCCAGTTTTCCGAGACCTTTTGTTGCTAGTCAAGTGACCTAACACCTGGTCGCACAATAAAAAGACTTACAGGCAAAAAACCGTAATAATATTATTAATAGCGACTTTGTTTTAATGTATGAAACATATGACATTCAAATCATGAAGGCAATAATTAAAAGTGTGCTCTCAAAGTACAGAAAAAACACACATGAGCAGAAAATAGCCATGAGACTATACGTTGAAGAAATTAACTGATATTACTTAACTAAATAATTAGTTAAAGAGGAAAAGTGCTGGAAAACTTCTTTTTAGATATGGAATTTATTCATAAACATGCTTAGACATTTGATAATAATTTCTAAAAATGATTAGGTCATTTACAAATAGTGACAGCAGATCTAATTTGTAATGTTCATGAGACCAAAATTAGAAGTAGAATATATGTATTGATATTTCTTATTTATTCTTGCAGTTTTACGCTTGCATTGCACTTATGATACAAGTTAGTTTATTTCACGCACCTACAATTGTCGTAACATTTCCTGAAGCTGAGCTAATTCTAGGAAAGAAAGAACTGGAAATTTGCTGCATTGTTGTTCAGCGTAATTTCTATACGAACTTTTTGTCGGCTCTGTATCTATATTGATTGCATTTCATAAGTAATAACTCTTTGGAGAAAAAGTATATTGTAAGTTTTACACAGCTCTTCAATTCATCGGCGAATGAAATTAATAATCATGCAATTGCGACCTGCAAAACACTACATATGACATTATTTCCTCCGGCTCACTGGTCATGTTTGTCCTTGCTTGCTAATTCTGGCAATACTCGTATACCCGTTCTCAGATTTATTTTTCTCTCTATATTCTGCATAACCATTTTTTGGTTTTATTATCAAATAATCGTAAGAAGTTGAAAAATTTCTGTGTTTAGAAATAACAGAAAATGATCACAACCCCTGGGTACAATCAATCAATAGAGGTAAAAATGAGGTTTTAACCCTCTACCGCCGTATGGCACTCACGGGGAACATCAGAAAAAATGCTAATTATGTTAAAATTATATTATATGTGAGCAAT